>CATIWR010247566.1:0-52142 GCA_949677035.1 Omphalea diandra
CAAATATATATAGATGATATCATATTTGGTGCTACTAATGTTTGCTTATATGAAGATTTCTCTAAAGTAATGAAGAGTGAGTTTGAAATGAGCATGATGGGAGAACTCAAATTCTTCCTTGGATTACAAATCAAGCAAGAACATGAAGAAATCTTCATCAACCAAGCCAAATATACAAAGGAACTAATCAAAAGATTTGGCATGGAAAATAACAAATAGTGAAAAACTCCTATGAGCACCAACATCAAGCTAAGCATGGGTGAACATGGTAAGATTGTGGACCAAAAGCTATATAGAGGTATGATTGGTAGTCTACTCTATCTCATAGCCTTTAGACCTGATATTATGTTTAGTGTTTTCTTATGTGCTAAATATCACTCTAATCCTATGGAGTCTCATTTGCATGCTGTTAAACACAAACTTAAATATCTTATTAGTACTCCCAACTTAGAACTTTGGTATCCTAAGAGTTCTTCATTTGAATTGAATGTATTTTTTGATACTGATTTTACTTGGTATACCTTAGATAGAAAGAGCACTTTAGGTGCATGTCAGTTACTTGGTCAATGCTTAGTGTCTTAGAGTAGAAAAACACAAAACTCAATTGCTTTATCAACTACTGAAGTTGAGCATGTGGCAACTGGCCTTTGTTGTGCACAAATCCTAGGGATGAAACAACTTCTTAATTACAAAGTTATTGTAAATCAAGTTGCCATTAAGTGTGATAACACTAGTGCCATAAATTTGTCCAAGAATCCCATGCAACATTCTAAGAGCAAACATATAAACATTAGACATCACTTTGTTAAAGATCATGCTAGTAATGAAAATATTATGTTAGAATTTATTGATACTAATCATCAATTGGTAGATACTTTTACTAAACTTCTTTGTGATGAAAGGATGCAATTCATCAAAAGAGAACTTTGTATGATTGATGAATATACCTTGGATTAGCTTCAAATAGGTTCTTCTTCTTCTCAATCTATTTATGATCATTGTTATGTGATACTTGATCATTGTTGCTTGAATTGATCACCATTAAAGTCTTTAGATTCAAGAGCTAAAGATTTTAATTGTATATGATATTGATCAAGCTGTCCATATCTTAATTGAATTCATGATTATATCATTGAGTTAGATTGATAACATTTATTAGCTAAGTTTTAAAATTATTTTTGAGCTAAGTGTTGTTTGAAAAACATGGCCAATAGTTATTGTGAACCAGCCACCATCATAGGTTAAAGAACACTTGCAAGAGCAAGTTAACGGTCATGTCCAATTGTCATTGCCTAACTCGTAACAACCATTGAACACTCTCAAAAATCATATTTTTTAAAAAAGTTAAGGGAGCTCATGAAACTTCTATTTAAACCCACTCTAACCCTAAAATCATTTTACTTTTTGCTTTGCTTTGTTTTCTACTCATTTCTCTCAATTTCTATTATAAATTTATGCATATTCCCTTGCCTTAAACACTCATTCACATAATCAAATGGCACCCAAACCTGATTCCATCAAAAGATACAAGCAACCTGCTAGAAAGAACCCCTAACTTTCTTACTCTAGCTCCAAAATTGAGAAAAATTTGGCATCAATAATAGCTTAGCAAAAGAAGAGAGCTGTAGAACCCTCTTTAACCTAACAACAATATAAGAAATCCAAAACTACCTAAGATTCAAAAGCGAAAGGGAAAGCCACCAAAACAAAATACACTCTTGTACCCTCAACTCCTCATTTGGTTTAACATTTTCATCTAAAAAAGTGAAAAGAAAAAGAAATTGGCTCTTAAATTACTGAAGAGACATTTTAAGGTGGAAAATTTTTGGAGTGGAACGACAACCAAATGTATGGGCTGGCTGAAAAGTTAAAGAGTTAATGATCTGGATTGGATTGAAATTATTTTGCCATCATAGGGCACCCTCCTACTTGGAACTCACAATGGAATTCCTCACCAATTTAAAAGTGTTAGGCAGTAATTATTAAATGTATGCTCAGAAAGGCACAATAAAGTTCAGGCTATTTGGGAAGAAGTACACACTTAGACCAAATGACTTGGCTAAGTGTTGTGATGCTACCTCATCCGGTTTGATAAAGCCTCCTCCAACTTTTAAAGTTGATCTTAACCAGTTCTAGAAATTGATCACTGATGGAAAAAGCAACTACAATAGCAGCAACAACAAAGCTTCAAAGATTAAGAGTCAAGCTTTAAGAATTGCCCACAGGTTCATCACCTAGAACATTAATAAAAGAGGACAATCCAATGGAAACTGCACCATAACAAATCTCTTCTACCTTTAGTGTATAAAGAATAAATAGAAGGTGAACACTCCCTTACTCTTGATGCAAAGAATAGATGGGCAAATGGATAAGACAAATAAATTTATGATGGATTACTACATCACAAAGATTACAAAATTGTGAAAAGTAATCTCCAAACTAAAAAAGAGTTTGAAGAAAAAAATATAGTCCTAAAAAAGCTACCTTACAACGAGCCCATTTGTGAGATGATGCTACTAAGCATGGGGATCCTACAAAGACTTGATATTGGATTAATTAAAAGGGTGTATAAGAAAGGTGAGATTCCTCAAGAAGAAGAGGAAAATGAGGATGTTGAAGAAGCGGTCAGGGTAGGGGTTGCAATAGTAGAAGAAATTGGAACCAGTTTACCTGCTACATATGCTTCATCTCTCACTCCCTTTTGAGTGGAAGGTGCTTGAGCAGTTAGAAGTCCTTTCTAACGTTGTTCAAAGAGTTGAGTCTTTTCCTACCTTTTTACACTAGAAAGTTCAAAAACTTCAAAGAGATATGAAGGACATCAACCAAACACTGGATTGGATAGTAGAAGGGTTGAGCCTACAATTAGGGGCTCTAAGTATTGACAACTAGTAAGAGGTTCCACTTGAACTAGATACAATAGGTGAGCCTAAGGAACAAGAATCTAAGGAGCGCAGAGCCTAAAAATAAAAAACACCATCCCTAGAACCTCAAGCTCAAACTATTCCCTTTCCATCTCAAACCTTACCCCCCCTCCCCCCATGATGCATATTTATTTTATTTCTTTTGTCCTTGTTTTAAAAAATAGTTGATGTATTAGACAACATTAGTTTTGCAATGAAAAGTTAACTCTTTGTTTATATTGTTGTTTGACTATTTTTTATTGTTATTGCTATTGATGTCTGTTTCTTTTTTATAATGATAAAGGGGGAGAAATAGAAATGTGAACTTAATATAGAGAATAGTACAATAGAAATGTGCACTTAATATAATGAGCAACATGAGCAAATTGTTTATGTGCAAACTATTGGGAAATTAAATTTTTTGAACATATTGATATGCTTAAGGGTGATTTAGAGATTGATGGACTTTATATGATATACACAAACTATTGGGAAATCAAATTATTTAAACATATTGATATGTTTAAGGGTGATTTAGAGATTGATCAACTTTATATGATGTACATATAATGTACACTTATTTGGTTTTGTAAGGTTGATTGACTTTGATAGATTTTTTTTCTTTATAAAAAAAGGGAAGAACGTCGAACCAAGCCTTATTTTAATGATCATAAATACATTTAAGAGCCAACCATTGTCCAAGTTATCCGTGTTAATTCTTATAGGTACATAAATTCATTGAACCATGATGATTGAAGAAAGAGTTACATTTGAAAACGATAAGTATTAACAGAGTAAAGATCAAGCAAACTAAGCTTGAGAGTCCAACAGGTGTTACCCATAATTCAATAAATGTTATGACTCTAACAATGGGCATTGAAGGAACTCAATAAACATTGGAATATTACCCTAACATGAGCAAAGTCTTTTAGATCTTATAACAGGCATTGTCCTCTACTACAACATGTGTTGGATAACTCAAACACATAAGCTATGCACATTGAACTTTGCAATGGGCGTGGTCCTTAATTTCTCAATAGGCATTACATTTTCACAATTGGCGTTGAATCAAGTGACTTGAATTGAGCAAAACTCTCAAGATCTTGAAATGAGCGTTGGATCCCACCAACAATTGTTGGAAAAGCTCTCTAGTGTGAGCTAAAGTTTTTGGACCCTCTAACGAGGCACTCTCAATAACGTAACAGGCATTGAGGATATTTAATGGACATTGGAAGTTCACCAATAGCCATTAATGTGTTGTTCAAGATCTTGGAAAATAGAGCATCAAGTTCACACCTTCTGGGAAATCTTCAACAGGCATTGTTCATATCTCAACAGGGAGTTAATATTGAAGTCCAACAGACATTGAAGAATATCCAACAGTCATTAAAATTAGTTGAATAGACATTTGATAAATTCAAAGGAGGAGCGTTGAGGCAAACTTCTCTTTAACGACTAGTCCCAGTAGATATTTTGTTAGTACCAATGATCATTGAAGTTATATTTTGCTTGAAAATCACCCATTTTCAAAAAATTAATGATGGTTGATGACTCAACAACAGACGTGGAGAATTCCTAACAGGCGTTGAGTGTCTACATCTGTGATATAAAGTGACAATTTTCTTTTTAACGACTAGTTCTTTGTTTCAACCTATAAAAGGACCCATTCTCAACAAAAACAAACAGAGAAAACTGCTCCATTAAGTGAGTATTCTATTGTGAAACCTATTTTCAAATAAAAAGGGTGAATCAAGAGTGATATAACAATCAAGAGAAGATCAATGTTTAGAACCTCCAAGTGTCATCTTCAAAACAGAGTTTGAAGAACAAACTTTCTATAAATTCTCTCAATACTCTCAACCAGATCAAGCATTAAGTATTTCATTGTTTGAGTGAGAGAGTTATCCTCATTTTTAAAGTTGTATTTTGTTTAAGAAAATACTTAATTAAGAGATCTTAAAAACCATACTTTGTGAAAGGTTTAAGGTAGTATTTAAAAACTATTTTGGAAAAATATTTTAGTAGCACCTGTAAGTCTACTTGTAACAGCTTGGTAGTACCCGAAAACTGCTATTGTAAAAGTGGTTGATAGCACCTTAAGCTATCTTGATAGTGAAAGCTCTAGTGGGAATACTAGAGGAAAGAACGTAGGCAAATTGTGTTGAACCTCTATAAATCTCGTGTCTTGATTTTTCATTCATTTTCATGCCTAGTTTTTTTCTTTAATTACTTGTCATTAATCTATTCGACCTCCTCTTCTAAAGCACCAAGGGACAACATGTCGCACCCGAGGCCATGTTTGGCCTTGGATGAAATAATTTTTTATATTGATATTTTTTTTTTCTTTTTGCACTGAAATGGTGTTTAGTGGCACAATCTTTTTTCCCTTTTTCTTTAAATAAGAAATAGAATTTGTTCAAATATTTTTTTTCTTTTTTTTAAATTCTGTATAGAAAATGAACAAAATATTTGGGTGACTTGAGTGCTACAATTTTTTTTTCTTTTCTTTTTTCTTCAATTAAAAAACAGAATTTGTTCAAATATATTTTTTTAAATGCTTTATAGAAAATGGACAAAAATATTTGAGTGTCTTGGGTGTTACTGATATGGATATTTTGTCTTGTACTGTAAATTTCTTATTTAGTGCTTATATTCTAATTGTAGTAATTATCATAATTATAGACTTGATTGTAGGCTTGATTGTAGGCTTGATTATAGGCTTGATTATAGGCTTGATTATAGGCTTAATTATATGCTTAATTATAGGCTTGATTATAGGCTTGATTATAGACATAATTATAGGCTTGTATACAAGGAAAGTATGTCTGTATATAAGGCTGGTTTTTTGCCTTTACCAAATATACATTTTTCTGCAAATCTTTTTTTCTTCTTATTTACAACAACATTAGCTTTCATAGTCTCAATCAAGCAAGTGAATAATTGCCAAATTTTAGTCATTACAGGAGAATCCAGTGTGGTGACCTCATATAGTTTTAGCAATGTCATGTGTGATTATGACCTCATATAGTTTTAGCAATGTCATGTGTGATTATGTTCTCTGGGAAACTGAATTTTAATGCTCCCTAAGGTTTGCATACATGACAGTTTTTCATTATTTAGAAGATCTCCTTGAAGAATATTGAGTGGAATTCTTTTTCTTTTTAGAAAATGATTGCTGACTCTACTATAGACTATCCCTAGTAATAAAACCAAAAACTTTTTGATTTGAAAAGTCTCAAATACATAAATGTAAAGTGCAAATGACAACGAGAAAAAGAAGAAAAAAGAGATTATATGTGAAAATATTTTTTGTAAAGATTGTTTCTAACAAAGACACGTGTCATTATCTTTTCATTTTTAGGAGGAATTATAATGGATAGAGTCTAATCACTCTTTTAAAATAGAGTGTCATAGAGTTGATCCTACTTAAATCTACTTGAAAAATGACTCAAACTCGAACAAATTCAAAATGACCTAAACTTGAAAAGATTTGAAAATTTTAGATTAAATTGGATTTGAGTCAATTCGATGGATCGATCAACACTGAGCCTAACGGATCAACTAGTAATTCGACACAATTGACTTGGTGATAATATAAAGAAAAAATAAGTTTTATCATTAAATAAATATAAGATAAGATAGAATAATTAAAGTAAAAAAATAATTTATTTTTTTAAAATGATCAGATTATTTAATTATATTCAAATTCAAATTCCATTTTATTTTTATTCAAAATATGGTGATTTTGGCAAATTTAACAAATTTACTTTAATTTTATTGTGCCTTTCTATGTGTCTAAATTATAAATTTTTATTTATTGATATAAACTATTTTATAAGAACAAAGTTATTTATTATGATAAAATAATTTTTGCCATAATTTCTTAAATAATTTAATATAATGACAAAAATATTATTGTCACAATATTATTTTTTGTTATATGTAATTTGATGGGCACTAGAGGATTGTAATAAAATATTATGAGAAAAGGATTGATATTATAATTTATCTTACATTCTAATTTATTATGACAAAATATACAAAAAATTTCTCACAAGTTTATTTATTCTTAATAATAATTGTGATAATTTTGATTTTTATCACAATAAAATCATATTAAGACAAACTTAATGATATCATATCAATTTTTATTACAATAAAATTTATTGTAGTGTGATTTGCTGTCATTGTATATTGTATATTTGTTTGTGAATTAATTTAAATTATGATATATGATTTGAATGTAATTTTATATGGATTTAATTCAAATACTCATTATTATTATATATTATATTTAATTTATTAAGTATTTAAATAGAAATAAAGATTTCTATTTATGTAAAATTTATCTGATTAAAAATAAAACTTTTGAAGAAAGTTATTATTTTTTTTTAACAAATTATGAGAATATATTGCATAAATAATACAGAGTCTACATGGACATTTAAAAGATATTTTTTTAAAAAAAATTGAATAATAGACACGACTCAACCTAACTCGAAATATTATTTTAAGAGTAAATCTAAAATCCAGCCTTAAATCTTTTTTGTATGTAAATCCAATGAGTAATCCAAATCCATTTAAAACTTAAACTCGATCAACGCCAAAAAGATTTCACTAGACTCATTTGCTCTCTCTAGAGTCTGACCATTAAGTGGTTAAATTTCAAAAAGAATATTACTTTAATACAAAGCTATTAAAAAATATTAATATTGATATTCAAATCCAATAAAAATAAAAAAAATTTATGGATTTATTATTGATAATCTCTACTAATAATGCAAAATATTTTTTGTTTAAAAAATTTCTAATATGAAAGTGTAAAAATGTAAACACAAGGAGAAACAAGATGTTGTGTGAAAATCTCTTGCATAGAGATTACTTCTAATAAAAATATGTAGCCTTATATAAAAAAGAAAAATTAAATTATAATTTTTTCGTGCTTGAATTCCACACCTTAATTAGCTATTTTAGTCGGTGCGTGGATTTCCTATTTTTATATACAGCCACTACATGCATTTAATATATAAATTACCAACAAATTGCTTTCCTTAATTGATTCATTATCCATAAGCATCTTACGTTTGATTTTGGTCATCTCTAATCCATCAGTAATTTAGGCTATTGATAATCTTTCATGATTGTCGATGAAATTTTTCATCGAAATACTCATGATTCTTGTAGTGATAACGGTATCAACCACAAAACAAAAACTTATTAGTTTCCATCCCTTCTGAACTGATTTTCCTCCATTTAAATTTCCATATTAGACAAGAACAATGATTCTCCATCATTTCGAAGTGTACTCCACAGTACCATCGCTAGTGGACCAAACGAACATGAAGACCCAAACTAGTAATTAACTGAAGGAGTTGTAATGGCTAGTTCCCAACCAAACGGTTACATAGTTGGAAAATAGCATAACGAAAAATCCCAACATTAATTATAATCTCCACAGTGTAAATGACATTGATAGGGCAATTACAAATAAGACCTTAGATATAGGTCTACAAAGTTTGGTAGAGGATCCAATCTTTTTGTATCTCGCACGTGTAATAATCAGTAGCTTGTTAGAGTCAATAGTTAAATATCAGTGTAACTATTATCAAATTGGTATGGTAAGCGTGGATTCAAATCAGTTATTGTCCTCGTAACCATGTTTTATCTTTGACAATTTCACCATGGATCTTTCAAACTAAAGCTTGGGGTTGCCTGAGATGACCGCGAACCCGACTCTAAAGCAGCAACCACAAATCAACTTGACACCGACTACTCTAGGCGCTTTTATGGATGGTTTTAGGCTTAATAGGTCGGCAGTACACCATACTGCCTATACTAATGCAACAAAGGGCACCAGTTTTCAGCCAAGTAGTGAGCCAACCTACATTCCATCTTACATCACCGAAATGCTCAATGAATTCAAAATTTTTATGTTAAATAAACTTCATATTGCAATTTTCTCTTTAGCTGTACGACAATAAGGACAAAGAGAGCAAGGGACAGACGCCCAAGGAAATGCCACTTCATCAAATTAAGTGGCCACATAGGGTCATGATCAAGTGAATGAGCTGTTAAGACCAGTAACATAGGTGATTGGAAACCCTTAGTATGGCACAAAGGCAAAAGGAGGTTAGGCCCTAACAACCAAGGATGAGTTGAACAAGTATGTTAGTTAGTCACCAAAATGTATAACAAGGGGTTTAGCCATACCGACTTTAGCGTCATTTACAAAAGTCCTTTGTATTTAGACATCATCAACCAACCAATGCCTTTAAAATTGAAAGCACCCTCGTTAGAGTCCTACCAGGGCAAGTCTGATATAAGAACACATGTCTTTACCTTTTGGGATACTATGATATTGTGAATGCTAGGGTGAAAATATTTAGAGAACATGTGACCCCAAGACATTGGACTCACTATTTTACGTTGAACTATAACAAAACCAAGATAAGTTTTAATGTTTATACTTTAGTATTTTTGGATGATTTAAACAGACCCAAGGAACGTTAAAGGGGGAGATTGTTATAAATGCTAGGGGAAAATATTTGGAGAACATGTGACCCTAAGACTCGAAGAATGTTAAAAGGCTAGAACAAGTTAATGGGTGTTGTGTAAGTTCAATAGGTGTTAAACATCTCCCAACAAGCGTTGTACCATTCAACGGGTATTGAAGGATGAACAATGGACATTGATTGGATGTTGCAAATTATCAAAGTCTTTTGGACCTTATAACGGGCGTTGTCTTTTTGCAACAAGCATTGGAGAATTGCTTTAGGTTGAGCTTTATTGGACCTTGCTATGGGTGTTGAAGTTTTGCAACAGATGTTACATGTTCGCAACAGGTGTTGGAAAAGAGTTCAAACTTGAGCAAGAGCTTTTGGAACTCAAAATAAGCGTTGGCCCTTTTCAATAAGCGTTGAAGGAATTTTCTAATGGGCATTGCGAATTGCTCAACGAGCATGAAAAGCAATTATACAAAGTTCAAAAAATAAAGCACAAAGTTTAAGTTTTCTGGAAATGAACAACAAATGTTATTCTTTCTCCAACAGACGTTGTAGTCAAGGCCAAAAGGCATTGAATGATAATTAACAGGCGTTGGAAGTAACCATTACAAGTTTAACGGGGTTTATAAAGAATAATGGGTGTTGTCATCTCTAATGGCTAATTTTACAGAAAAGCTATAAGACTTAATATCAACTGTTCTAATGACTAGTTTTGGAGTTTGGCTATATAAGGAGCATTTTTAAAGACTAGAAAATAGGTTAGAAAGTTTAGAGAAACCTTATGAACAAGTGTGAATATCTTTGTAACTATTTATGCAAACCTATTTTGGTGTTGCTTGTATTTTTGGGTATAGTGAGATTACTTTATTACTCTTTTTGAGAGTGAATTTTCTTGAGCACTAATAGTGTATTTGATGCCTGATTTGAGAGGCATTGACATTGTTTGAATCTATCCTTACTAATGGTAGTAAAGGTTGGTATTGTGCTTGAAAAATACTAAGGGACAGGTTATCCTTAAGCCTATAAAAGGGAAGGTTCTTCTTTAGCCTAGAATGTGTATTTGTTTTTGTTGTGTTTATGTTTATTTACAACCCAATTCACTCCCTTCTTAGGTTGCCACATGTATTCCTACATTTGGTATCAGAGCCTAACCTCTTTTAAAGCTTAAGTGCAAAGGGATATAATCATGGCAACCATTAAGTCTTCTTCTTGTGGAAGCTTTCTCAAAAATAGACCAACTCAAACTAGAGGAATCAATAGGCCTATGGAGGTAAAAGATCAATGTTAAAAGGAAAAAAAGAGAAAGAGATTAATGAATTCCACATCCATAAATGATGATGAATTCTCCTACAACAGAAGGATAAAAAAGAGGAAGGTCAAAAGAAAAACGAAAGTTGGATGTCTAATGAACATGAAGGCTGAATCAAATAGGGACTCTCCTAATGAGGTATGGAACTTGGTGATGATATCAACAATATGTTCATAGTAGAAAATCTAATTGAGGCCTTAAAATCAACAACTAATGGTTTGGATAAATCCTTTTATAGAAATAAGATTTTGGGAAATGAAAATGAGTTGTTGAAAAATGAAATTCCTCTATTTCTAAAATTAAAGATGAGCTTCTTGAAGAAGTTGACTGTTTAAGAAAAGAAAAGGAGGAATCATTATCAAAAGTACTTTTCTTAGATTTTAATGAAAGAGAATTTTTGAAAGTGAAAATTGATGCTTTGGAAAGGGAAAGTGAAAAGTTAAACTTTAATAAGAAATTTTATGAAACTCTTTCCAAGCAAAATGACAATTTAAAAAATGAGATTTTGGATTTGAAAAACTCTCTTTTAAATTTTACTAAAGGGGAAGAAAAATTGGATTTACTTTTGGGCCCTCAAAGAGATACTAGTGTGAAACATGACATTAGATATAATCATGCCCCTTTTCTCCACTTCTAAATATGTGTTTATTAAAGCTTTACTTTCTAAAACACCTAGTCTCTAAGGTGTTGAAACACAAAGCTCTTCATAAAAGGCTAATGTTATTACAAAGCCTTAGAGCACAACACTATCACATGCATACACTAACAAGCCCAAGAAAAAGCTAATCATGTTTTTTATGTATGAATCTTATAAGCTAAATAGGTAGAATGTGCTACACTCTACGACTGGAAGAAAATTTTCACATGTGCATGTTCATAAATGCTCTTAGTTACACTCTCACAAGCTAAAGACAAATCATGCCTTTATTTATGGAACTAGGCATGTCAAAATGTAGAGGTTCCTTCATTTGTTAGACATCAATCCTTTAGGATGCCACCTCACTCATGCTGTTCAAATAAGTTAAAGAAAACATTCGTTTGACAATGATTTTATTATGAAAATTATGGCCACAAAGTATACTTTTGGCATGCTAGATTAAGAGATAAGCATGTTTATACTGCTAACCCTCATGGACCCAAAAGAAAATAAATACCAAAGAAAGTTTAATTTTGCAGGTATGAAAGCTCCTCACCCTCTAACAAATGGTGAGTGGAGCTGTAAAATTTGAAGAGGAGCCAAAGTGTTTGAAAAAGATTTGTGTTTTTGGAAATCATTAACTGTAATGTGTCTCTATCTCTCTCTTTTGTTTTGTTTGGACATGCTTTTGCTGAGGGGGAGTTTGAACTTTGAATAATCATGGGTATGAGTTTGGAACTTTTTTAGGAGTCTCTAGTAACTATCATTCCTTTCTTACTTTCCTCAATTTGTAAAGAGAACATGTAACCCCAAGTTATGTCAACTAAATTTATGTTTGAATAGCTTGGGTGATTTGTTATAAGAAAGCATATAGATTGGGAGAGTTTTCCTTTGTTATTTGGTTTATTTTTTTAGTACCATTAGGTTTGCTTTGTTTTCAAGAAGTTGGTTTAGATTTTAGAAAGAGAATGTTTGTAAGTTTGTAAGGGGAGAACATTATTTTAAGGGGAGAATTTTTATAGATCTTTTTGTCATGACAAAAAAGGGGGAGGGTGGTGGGTAGGGGGGAGAAGTTTTGGATGCTTTGATTGGATGATTTGATTACATTGTTTTGTATCACTTGTATGCATAACCTAGCACTTGGTATCATTTATGCGTTTGACATCCAACTTTTGATATCTTATGTGGTGCAATATGTGGTATGTTATGTGGTATATTTGGTATTAAGCTTTAAGTGGATATTTTGATTAGTATGAATTTTGTTTGGTATCTTCCTTGTAGTTTTGTGTTTTAACATTTGGTATCATTTGTGTGTTTAAGTTTTTTTATTTTTAGTATCAAAGTATCTTGGTTTTTGTCATCATTCAAAAAGGGGGAGATTGTTGTAAATACTAGGGGGAGAATATTTGAATAACATATGACCCCAAAGCATTGGACTTACTCTTCTACTTTGAATGATAACAAAACTATAATAAAACCAAGAGAAGTTTTAATGTTTGTACTTCAGTGTTTTTGGATGATTTGAATAGACTCGACAAACGTTAAAGGAGGAGATTGTTGTGACTGCTAGGGGAGAATGTTTGGAGAACATTTGACCCGAAGACCCGACGAATGTTAAAAGGCTAGAACAAGTTCAATAGGCATTGTGCAAGTTCAACAGGTGTTGAACATCTCTGAACGGGCATTAGACCATTCAACAAGCATTGAATGATGAACAATGGTTATTGATTGGGTGTTGCAAAGTGCCAAAGTCTTCTAAACCTTATAACGGGCATTGTCCCTTTGCAACAGGCATTGGAGAAGTGCTCCAGGTTGAGCTGTGCTAGACCTCGCCATGGACGTTGATATAGCCTTGTAATAGACATTGCATTTTCACAATAGGTGTTGGAAAAATGTCCAGGCTTGAGCAAGAGCTTTTGAAACTCGAAATGACCATTGGCCCTTCTCAATAGGCATTGAAAGAGTTTCTAATTAACATTGCAAATTGCTCAACGAGGATGGAAAGTAGCTGTGCAAAGTTTTAAAAAAAATTAGTACAAAGTTTAAGCTTTTTGAAAATGAACAATGAGGATTATTCTTTCTCCAATAGGCATTATAGTAAAAGTCAACAAGTATTGAACGATAACCAAAAAGGGGTTGAAAGTAACCATTACAATTCAACGGACGTTGATGAAGAACAATGAATGTTGTCATCTTTAATAGCTAGTTTTGTAGAAAAGTTGTTAGACTTAACATAAACTATTTCAACGACTAATTTTGGAGTTTGGATATATAAGGAGCATTTTTGAAGACTCAAAAATAGGCTAGAAAGTTTGGAGAAACCTTGCAAACAAGTGTGAACATCTTTGTAACTGTTTGTGCAAACTTTTTTGGGTATTGCTTGTATTTTTTGGTAGAGTGAGATTACTTTGTTACTCTTTTTGAGAGTAGGTTTTCTTTAGTGTTAATAGTGTATTTACTGCCTGATTTAAGAGATATTGACACTACTTGGATCTATCATTGCTAGTGGTTGTAAAGGTTGATATTGTGCCTAGAAAAATACCAATTGAAAGGTTGTCCTTGAGCCTGTAAAAGGGAAGGTTCTTCCTTAGTCTGGAAAAAGGAAAGTTTTGTTATTGAACTTGGAAAAAGAATAAAATGGCCTAAGTGAAAATTTAGGAAGTGGAGTAGGCATGTTGTTGAACCACTATAAAATTTTATGTTGATTTGTGTGTTTGTTTCTATTGTGTTTGTGTTTATTTACAACCCAATTCACTCTCTCTTGGGTTGCCACATTTGCCACTCATTCCTATATATGCATTTGCAAACCCATTCAAATGTCGTGTTGTGCAATGTTTTCCCTACTACATTGCATGGCATTGCACAAGAGTGGTACAAAATTTTGCTAGAGGAGTCCATAACTTTAGTAATTAGCTGTACAATTTTAAGCCAGGATTGTGTGTTGCATTAGAACAAAGAAAACTTCTACTAACTTGAAAAAAATTCATCGCAAGATGGTGAAACACTTCATGAGTTTGTTGAACGCTTCAATGAAATGGTTATCCAAATTGATAACTTGAACTTGGATATCACAATTGATGCAATGAAGCAAAACTACAAGTTAGGCAAGATGTTAGAGTCTTTACAGTTGAATAAGCTAAGCACTTATGAAGAACTTATTGATCAGGCAGAGATGTACATTACCTTGGATGAGGAATGGAAAATTTAGTGCACAAACACTAGAACGTATGATCTAGCTTGGGCTCACCATGAGAAAACGCCACGCGATGGGCGCTCAGACCTAAGTAAACCATACACCGAGTGATTAAGATGGAGGTATGATGAATTTAAACATTTCACTCCACTGGAGTTTCCATGATGAGAGGTATTATTATAGATATGGCAGAAGGATGATAGCATCAATTGGCCTCATCGAACGAGTGAATGATCTACGAAAACTAGAGATAAGCATAAGTATTGTGAGTTTCACTGGGATGTAAGGCATGACATGAAAGAGTATAGGCAGCTAAGAGAAGAGATTGAACACCTAGTAAAAAGAGGCACACTTAACAAATTTGTCAAAAAACTGATAGCTAAGAAAAGGAGGAGCACCGGGCGGTTGATAAGATCAATACCATAGTACTAATCCATGTTATTTTTGGTGGAGCCACCACTGGGTATAGTAACACCAAAAGAAGAAAATACCAATAAACCTTATATTGCTCGCAAATGATGGACATCAAGCCGCTTGAAGCTATTACCATTAACCATACTAATGTTTTAAGGGTTATTGGACCGCATGGAGATGTTTTAGTGGTTGAGGGTATTGTTCACAATTATTTAATGAAGGGAATGTTGGTAGACATAGGCAACTCAGTTAACCTCATCGCCCTTGCTACGTACAAAGCTCTTAGACAAAGTATAACTCAATTACAACCTGTATAGACATCATTAATAGGACCGAGTGGGAAACATATTCCTATGGAAGGGTCAATTATGTTAAAATTACAACTGGGAGATGGGAGTTGGTTGCAGACATAGATGCAGTGTTCATGGTTATAGATGTGGATATCTTCTATAATGCAATATCAGGGCGACCATTGCTATATGATACTGCACTATGACAAGTATTTGTTCTTTATGTATGAAGATATCAGTTGAGGGAGGAGTATCAGTTGTTGGGGGACCAATAGCTGGCTAGGGAGGATTACACTTTGGGATTGAGACAAACAGGTCTTATGTCACCGGAGCATGAGATAGTAGTAAATGTGGTTGAGGTTCAAAGTCCTTTCAATGTTCCTAGGAATGAAGAGAAGGCAGAGCCAGCGGAAGAAATAAAGGACGCCACTGCGTATTGGAGCTGATATGCATAATGACATGGAACAAGGTCTAATCTCTATGCTACATGACCATCTGGATGTCTTTGCTTGGACTTCTGCCAATATAACAGGTATTGATCCATCCATAATCACTCAAATATTGATCCTTTTGTTCGCCCAATTAGATAGAAGAAGTGAAATCATGTCTCGAACAAGCAAGTAGGGACGCTAGAGGAAATGGACAAGTTATTATGAATGGGAGCCATTAGAGAGGTAGATTATCCAGAATGGTTATCGAATGTGGTCCTACTGCAAAAGCCAAATGGGAAATGTCACGTGTGTGGACTTTACAAATTTAAATGCTACGATACCAAAAGATAATTATCCCTTGCCTAATATAACACAGTTGTAGATTCAACAGCTCAACATGAGTGATGCAGTCTATTAGATGCAATGAATAGGTACCACAGAATCTAAGTAAAAAAAGGATCAGGAAAAAAAAGTTTCATCATTGATAGAGGTATGTTTTGTTATCAAGTAATGTCGTTTACGAAAGGTCAACAAACTGAATGTTGAAGCTCTTAATCTGTAAGACGACGGAAACATATGTTGACGACATCATAGTAAAAAGTAAGCAGGATACAGATCACCGGACAGGCTTGGCTTAGGTGCTCACGGTCTTCAGACAATACGATATGAAGTTGAACCCTAAAAATTGCACATTCGGGATAATAGTAGGTAAATTCTTAGGATCTATAATTAGTAGAAAAAGCATATAGGTAAACCCAGATAAAATTAAGGTTATACTGGACATGAGAATTCCACAAACCATACAAGATGTGCAAAATTTAAGGTTATACTGGACACGAGAATTCGCAGGATGATTTATTTCTTATTCAATGAAATGATGTTTACCCTTTTACAGGTTAATAAAACGAGGGAAAAAGCTTCAATGGATGGATGAGTGTTGGCAAGCATTCAATGCATTGAAGTTCTTAACATCTCCTTAATTACTCAGCCGACCTAACATGGGAAAGGAGCTATATTTGTACATAACGACCATGGAAAAATCTATAGCCATCGTGCTAGCTCGAGAAGAAGACGGTGAACAACTCTCCATCTTTTACGTTAGCAAGGTCTTAAGGGGATTCGAGATGCAGTATTCGAAGATTGAAAACTGGCCCTTATAATAATAACTATTGCAATAAGGCTCTACCCATACTTTAAGGCTCATACAATTGTCTTCAGGATGGACTATCCAATAAGAAGGAGCTGACATAGGCCTGAAGTATCGGGACGCATGAATGAGAAGTCAGTCTGCCTAAGTGAATTTGACGTTCGTTATGCTCCTCGTCTTGCACTAAAGGCACAAACCTTAATGGGACTTTATGGCTGAATGGATAGGTGAGGAAACACCCAAGGATGACTCCGCATAAGGATGGACAGTGATGTGGATGGGGCAGTATGTTCCATAAGAGCAGGAGCTAGAATAATCATAATAAGCCTGATACACATTAAGCTTCAATTTGTAATAAGATTTGAATTTCCAGTGACTAACAACATAGCCAAGTATGAGGCTTTACTTGCACGGTTTTAGTTAATCAGCGACATCAGGCCCCTAAGGGTCATTTTCTACAGTGACAATTAATTAGTTGTACAATACGTTAATGGCGATTTCTGTACCAAAGATCAATAGATGGTAAAGTACTTGCAACTAGCTCGTTAGTTCCTTCAGTAGCTGATGGAGAATGGGATAGAAGCTCAAGTCAGACAACTATCACGAATAGAAAAATGAGTTGGTGGATGTCTTAGCAAAGCTGGCAGCCATAAAAACTAAGGGAATGGATGAGGTTATTTACTAGGTGCAGCATCAGTCTGTGGTAAACACAACACCTATTATGCAAATAAAAAGCATAGGAGATTAAATCACTCCTATCCTTTAGTATTTAACGAAGGGAATTCTTCCCGAAGGAAGGGAGGACGTAAGCAGGCTACTTCACAAAGTGGCAAATTATGCAGGGGATAATAGAGTTTTGTATCACAGATCACCGTCCCATCCATGGTAGAAGTGTGTAACTGTAGCTGATGGTGACTATATGCTTTGAGAACTCTATAAGGGCATCTACGGGAGACATGAGGCCTCAGATACAATGGTCAAGAAGGCTAACTTAATGGGCCATTATTGGCCCACAATGAAGGCTAACGCTAAGGAAATAGCCTCAAATGTCATAGATGTCAAGTGCATGCTCAGATAAGTCATGTTCCAAAAGCATTTCAGAATCCAATTAGAATCACAACACAACAGATTCTGATTTTTATACAGTGGGACATAATATGTCAATTTGGCATATCACACACCATAATCACAGATATTGGAAAATAATTTATTTGTGAAAAGTTCAGAAAATTTTGAACATCATCAACCGTTTTACCTTTGTAGCTCACCTACAGACAAATATGGAAGTAAAAATGTGAATAAGACAATCTTAAGTGGACTCAAGAAATGACTAGATAATGAGAAGGGCAATTGAGTGGATGAGCTCCAGTATGTTCTTTAGGCCTACCGAATGACGTCAAGAACTATAACACAGGCGACGCCATTCTCTCTCGTATACGATTGTGAGGCAGTAATCTCGGGTAAAATTGGTAACGCATCACATTATCTGCATTAGTATGAAGAGGATACAAATGATGAATGACAGACTCAACTTTAATTTCTTAGAAACCTAGATGAACGAGAAGCAGTACTGGCAGCGACGTAGAAGAAAAAAATGACTCGATATCATAACATAGTCAAAATGCAAACCTTCAGTGAAGGCTTATTAGTGCTACGACGAGCGGTTATACAAGGAGGAAGCGTAGGTGTTGAGAATAGAAATTCAACTGGGAAATACCGTACAAAGTTAGCCAAGTGATTGGGCAAGCAACTTATAAGTTGTCCACCTTGGATGGTAAAACCTTGCCTCGCATATGGAATACTAACATTTTAAGACATTACTATAATTAGCTATGTAAACATTCATGAAAATCAATAAAGTTCACTACTGCTGGGTTTGCCCATGGACATTGCCCTAGTAGAATGGCGAACCATGTATATTATTTGTTCCTCTTGTATGCACATATGCTTGAAACTACCAATATATATATATATATATATATATGAAGTGAACAAGAAAATCGCGCCCCAGAATATCATTAAAAGACAAACAAAAAAGTTGTGTCCACAACATAAAAGGGTAAACGAAGAAATCGCAACCCCTACTAAGCATAAAGAAAAACAATAATAAGTAAAATTTAAGAAAAACTTCTATTTCATTACGAATGAATGACAGTTATGTTTTTATCTATCATCAGTTACATTTGTTTCGTTTCTTACAACTGCAGTTTGGTCTCCTATATCTTCAATCATATTCTTAACTTCCTCCATAAGAGAGAAACAGGTCCCTCATTTGAAAAAATTTCTCTTCTACATTCAAAGTCTAGCTCGGGGTGACAAAGCTGACTCTTCACTATTTTCTCTTTAAAGGCAAGTAAGATGGATCCTAAATAAAAACCCACTATCTGGGGTACCTTCTCAATAGCATTCTGTAGCTTAGAGCCATGCTTTGCAGCTAAGGAGATTGCTTCCAAGTTGGATTTTTGCCTTCCTTTAAATAGTTAATCTTCGTTTATCTTTCTCTCTTGAACAAACAAGTCAGCAAACACCAGGAATTCCTTTCAAACTTCTTGGTTCATGTAGCCTGCTGACTAGAAATACCTCATAGGCTGGCCAACTAGCTCTTCGCAAGTTGAGCAGAGTAGCTAACCTACAAATAGCATAGCATAAGTTACAAAAAGGAAAAAAGGAAAAGCAAAAGGAAGGAAGTTTGTGCTCACACTTGGAAAGCAAGAGACATTGTCTGGTCAAGCACATCATAATCTTCAAGTGTTTCCCATTGCTTCAAATCTGAGGGAAATGAAATCTGGCTCGCCACAAATCGAGCCACTTCATCGTTTGCGAGCAAGGCTTTTTGGCCAAACTTTCGGGTAACTAGCTTTGCTAGATTCTCATCAATAGGGGGAAGATCCTCAATTCGAGCCTTTTTACTCGGTATGGCATCAATGCCAATAGGAATGATAGGAGTCACTTCTTGACGGGCAATGGCGATGGGGGATGAAGTTCCACCAGCTTGTAAAGCGAAAGGAACTTTTTTTTTTTTTGCATCTTTAGCGTCAATTTTCCCCAAGGTCTACTTACGCAGATCACGATTCCAAAATGTTAAAAAATTCCAGCCAAACGAGCATCTGATGATGAAAAATTTATCTCGCCAATTTTTGAGTGATGACGGGAGATCAATAAATAGTACTACTCGCTTCGCTTTAGCATTACAGTGTTAATGGTCGTGGCTTGTCTGAGGACCATAATTATAAAAAGCCCTAAAAACCCTAATAGTGGGTTTCAGGTTCTTCTTCGTCCTCACTAACTCAAAGCATGATAGGAGCAGAAAGCTATTAGGGTGTATTTGGATTGATACAATTTGATGAAATTCAAAAAACTGGCATAGAAAGGGTGAAAATGGTAGACAGAGCCCAAACTCAAAAAAAAGGTAATCCAGTACCAACTCGTTTGTATCAGGATTGCCATTGGTCCTAAATGTAGTACATGGTATCTCCAAGCTAAACTCGCTAGGAATAGCAAACACCTTTTCTTTGAGATTCTCTGTGATTAAAGAGGAGATGTCTCGGCCGACTCGAGAAGCCTCTATCAAATTTTCAGACCATTGAGATTGACGCCTTGATTTAGAGGAGGTAGCATAAGCAGCTGAGGATAGAGTAGCATAAGCAGCTAAGGATAGAGAGTCGTCATCACGAGAAGCCATTACAAGGGAAAAAGCAAAACCAATACCTGGAGAAAGGAAGATTGGCAATCACAACAAAAGATTGAAAAGGAAAGCTGAAAACCTAGAAATAAAGCAAAAGGCAAAATAATCACAAAAGGACATTAAGGCATTTTATAGGAGGCTAGGAAGGGACTTGAAGGGCCTCGAACCCATATGTTGCAAGGTAGACAAAAGGTATTAACCGTCTAAATTTTAAATATAGAATATGGAGCGTCTTTTCCCTCCACAATAATTGACATGAGAATTCCTGTCAGAACCATAAGGACATAATAGGAACGCATTGAAACAGATCACCGAATGACAACATCATTTAACAACAGAATGAATAAGTTAACCTAAGTCCGACATTCAGCAAGCACAAATACTCGTACGAACTGCATTTAGGGACAAGTTGATAACCAACCCACTAAAGTCAAAGTCAGTCAAAAGTCTAGCAGAGTGAACGAACATGAAGACTCAAACTAGTAAGTAACTAAACGAGCTGTAATGGCTAGTTCCCAACCAAACTGTTACATAGTTGGAAAAGAGCATAACGGAAAATCCTAGCATTAATTATAATCTCTACAATGTAAATGACATTGATAGGGCGGTTACAAATGAGATCATATATATAGGTCTACAAACTCTGGCAAGGAATCCAATCTTTATCTCGCACTAGTAATAGTCAATAGCTTGTTAGAGCCAACAATTAAATATTAGTGTAACTATTATCACATAGAAACAAGAATGTCTTCTGCGCCGATTTCCTCCTTCGAAGCTATCCATTTTTATGAATCAATCCATTTATGGAGCTATAGTTAAATTAATAGCTAACAAAAGACAAATATAGATATTTGCTTTAGGTGTGAATTCTATAGTGATAGATTTAATAATGTTATCAAATAAAGTTATCTAATTTAATGGTGAATAATAACTTTTATATAATCCAATAGTATCTTATTTTATTTAATCCAATGATGAATAATAACTTTTATATAATCCGATAATAAAATATTAACTACGACATTATAATGTAATAATGTAAACGATAATATAGTTTTCACCCTACTTAGTTTATTCTATTGATAAATTTTTCATTTTATACCTCTACATGTGGGTCTAAAACATTCTATTTGATAGAGATTGTGACACATATATCTATGTCAGAAGCGTGAAAAAATACCACAAAACAATAGTTATCAACTAGATAATATTCATCTAATTTGTTAAGAGTTAAAATCCAACATTGGAAAAGTACATAAAATATAAAGGGTGTATAATGGTTTAGCCTTAATTACCTAATTGATGAGTTCTAACCTTTTAGTAATAGTTGACCCAAACTCATTTTAATCTAATCATTTTTGGGTTTAACATCTGCCCAGTTTCTGTTGTGTCCATCATTTTAATTCAAATTTCTAATTTCTAATATGGTATCACAACAAGTCTGACCTAGTTTATGTCTGGATGTCCAGCCGCAATGGTCCAGTCTGGTGTTGCTGTTGCATTCAATTTCAATTTGAGGGGAAGGAATTTAAATTTCAAGTCGTCAACTAAATAATTGTCACTTCATATAGAATATTAAAAGTTAAAATCTCACATCGGAAAAGTGTATAAAATATAAATGGTATATAATGAGTTTGACTTAATTATCTAATATTTTAGTAATGATTGATCTAAATTTTTGTGGCATATACTCTTTCTATTCAAATGTCTAATTTCTAATATAATTATTATGAAGTAAGACAGGGCTTGCACTTAAAAGCTCTTATCCACATAAACTTGATACGAAAAGATCATTGTGTTTCCCAATATGATAGGAAGCCACCCATTTCGTACTGTCGACGCAGCAGCAATTGCCAGCGAGAAAGTAACGAATGTGAGTTAAAAACTAATTAAATTTTTTAATCCCTTTCGGTTACAAATGGACCTTGCAGCCCAGTAACAAAAAACCAAGTAAAATTATTTTGGAATCCTAACCTTCCCATTGTTGATTAGGAAACAAGATTATGGGATGCTAAACCAGTATGCAGCATGAATCTTGAAATTAGAATCAGAGGAAAACGAACTTATGCAAGTCATTGAGAAAGCACATCAACTGATTAAATCTACTTTAATTTCACCGAGATTTGAGGCCAGTTCACATAAGAAGTACCGTCCAACACTATCAGTCATTATTTTTCAACATGCATGTGCCTCCCTCTTTTAATATTGAACTTACGAATCCTCATGGGAAAATGCTAAGCCATTTTTTTTATAAAACCTAGTTAAACCAGCCCTGTTCAATGTATGATGTCTCCTGCATTTGCGCACTCCAAATAGCGACACATTTCAGCTCTTGATTGAAAGACAAAATTGTCCATCTCTTACCTAGATGATGAAAAAATCTTAACAATATTGTCTTGGCACTATTACTTTAATTTAGTAGATACTATATAGGCAAATATAGCGTCAAGGAAATAGGGCATAGGCCTTATCATGGGGAGGCAAGTGCTTATGATATTGCTCTTTGTGGTTGCACTACTATCATCCCCCGGGCACATTATCGCGGTGCGTCGTTGTGGGAATTGTGGCCGGAATTTTGTGCCATATCTACTGAGCACAGAACCGAATTGCGGTGATCAACGATACAAGATTCGGTGTGCTGCAGGCACACTATGGTTTGATACTTTAAATGGATCATCTTATACGATCACATCCATCAACCCACTAATGCGAGGAATTATTATTCGATCAGCAAACGTAAAGACCAACACTTGCATATCGAGTGATTTTCAAAGCCAAGGAATCCAACTCAATGACAAACTTCCCTTTAAAATCAGTGGCAGTAACACCATTTTGTTACTTAATTGCACAGAAGCAATGTTACACGTGAAACCTCCTATAGACTGTGCACCCACTAGCATTTGTCACGAGTATATTAAGGAAAGGGCAGCAGCCTGCATCAGTACACCATTGTGCTGCACGTTCAGGACTGGGGGTTTGCAGAGTGCTTATGACATTAAGGTCTACAGTGGAGGGTGCGGAGCGTATCAGAGTTTTGTGACCTTGGATATGAAGACAGTGGAAGCGAAGAAATGGCCCGAGCCTGGAGTGGAGATAGAATGGGCATTGCCTCAGGAGCCAGTTTGCAAGATTCCAATGGACTGCAGAGACTTGTTGTACTCTAAATGTTTGGCTGATCCGATTAGTTTTGGACAAAAAAGGTGCTTTTGTGATGCTGGATTCAAGTGGGATCCCATCAACGGATTGTGTCAAAGTGAGTTATTCTTCTTCATTTCTAAGGTTTTTCTTGATTGGTGTCTGCTTTTTTAATTACCTTTTTGCATTCAACTTTCAACAATTAAAAAAAACTATATCATATATAACAACTTATTGATAATAATTTTCTGAACTTCCAGTTGCATAGGTAAAATCTACAACGTTTGATAATTTTCTATGGAAATGACTTTTATTTGCTGAAGCAATTTAAAGAAGTCTTATAGCCAAGGATGGAGCCAAGTGGGAGGTCCAGGGGGTTACCGGTCTCTGGATTTTCTAAAATATTCAGGGACCTGATAGTTACTGTGTGAAAATTTTTAATCTTTAAATTTTTTAGTTAGGCATATGAGAGCTAATATTAAAAAGTTTAGACATAAAGATTAATTTATAGAAATTTGTATCATCTTTTATTTTTTGACATATTAAAATTTCAATAATTCTTTAATCTTTTGACATTATTTTGAGCCCTCAAAAAGCATATTATATATTATAAAGACTATATGGATTTCAGAATGTAAAAAAAGATTACTGTAATTTATTTATTGTAATTTGGACTTTTGAACAAAATTCTGTATCCATCACTGCTTACGACATACAATTAGTTGTTGAACTATATTAGAAAATTTTTTACTTCATTATTACGTCTGAAAGCTTACCAAAATCTGGCACTTGATAATTTTCTGCACATGAGATCTCCACACTTGAGAATAGTTGGTTAGGATTTGGAATCTCAAGTATGGAGATTTAAGTTCGATTTTGTTCTTCTATAAAAATTTGAGTGTATGTATTGATACTTCTCATAAGCCTATAATATAATAGGTCTTGATAGTGAATTATTGGATTAATCTCCCCGAAATCAAAACAAAATGATATTTATTAGTACAAATAGAAATTAGTAGCTAGCTATACTAAACTCAATCATGAATTCAGATTAAACTGCAATTCCTAGTTCATATATCAAAAACATCTTTTCTTAATTTTTCACAAGCAACTAACAAATTTCATTTACTTTAAATTATTGGCTGAAGAGATAATTTTCTTCTGTTTTGGTAGATGTAAAGTGTGGCCCTGGAAAAGCTTGCAGAAAAAGAAAGAAAAAGATAGCACTCTTTGCTGGTATGTAATAGCCCTGAAGCAATAATTTCCGTTTTTTGCTCTGATTCTCTCAGAGTTTTATTCCATTAGCACTATCCTTGGTGTCTTTCAAGAAGTTCATTTTCCTCCCTAACCTACAGTTCATCAGGTGTGGCTGTTGCTGGTGGAGTATTAGTACTGATTATTGTAGGTGGGATTCTGTTCTACAAGCAGTATCACAACTCAAGACAAGCACAGAAGAACTTGATCAAAGAGCACAAAGAGATGTTAAATGACAAATATAGTGGCAAATAAGCCAGGATTTTCACAGGAAAGGAGATAATCAAGGCAACAAACAACTTCTCCAAAGACAACCTTATTGGTTCTGGTGGATTTGGTGAGGTGTTCAGGTGCATTCTTGATGATGGGAAGGTCACAGCCATCAAGCGCGCCAAGCTAGGAAATACTAAGGGCACCGATCAAGTCCTTAATGAGGTTCGAATCCTCTGCCAGGTGAATCATAGAAGCCTTGTAAGACTCCTGGGCTGTTGTGTTGATCTTGAGCAGCCTATCATGATTTATGAGTATATTCCTAATGGAACTCTCTTTGAGCATCTTCATTGTCACAATTCCAGCAAGTGGACTCCGCTATCCTGGCATCGCAGGCTTTGCATTGCACATCAAACTGCTGAAGGTCTAGCATATCTTCACTCTGCAGCTCTGCCTCCCATTTACCATCGTGACGTGAAATCCAGTAACATTTTACTCGACGAAAGGCTTAATGCCAAAGTTTCGGATTTTGGGCTTTCTAGGCTGGTGGAGAGAAGTGAAAATAAGGATAGTCATATCTTCACTTGTGCACAGGGCACACTTGGTTATCTTGACCCGGAATATTACCGTAACTTTCAGCTTACGGATAAGAGTGATGTTTATAGCTTTGGAGTTGTTCTGATGGAGATTCTGACTTCTAAGAAGGCTATTGATTTTAATAGGGAAGAAGAAGAAGTGAACTTGGCGATTTATATGAAGAAGATAATGGATGAAGACAGATTGATGCATGTTATTGACCCAGTTCTTAAAGATAGTGGAAACAAGTTGGAATTGGAGATGATGAAAGCATTGGGATCTCTGGCAGCATCTTGTTTGGATGAGAAGAGACAGAATAGGCCTTCAATGAAAGAAGTTGCAGACGAGATTGAGTATATTATGGGCATTAGTGCAGGAAAGTCTTCTAAATCTTAGTTATATGTGCTGGCATAGCAATGAATAAGTGCTACAATTAAGGAATTTTGTTGCACTAGTTTCTCCTTTTTATTTTAGTAGTTTATGGAAAATGCCTTAGATTTCACCAACTGCAAAGCAGAATTTGATATGAGAGAAGATCCTTTTCAATTTACTGTGCCCTCTAAGCGATAAGATACACTAAAATCCATATTTTTTAATCCAACATGCCAAAATCTCTCTGATCAAAAGGTCCAAATCACAAATATCAAGTGAGGGGATTTCATGCTTAACAAATAAAATTGATTTAGTATATTAACTGAATATCCAAAACTAACAGTATAGGCACTCATCCCTTTTAATCCAGCTCTCATGTCAGATATCAGAATTTAAGCATTTCTTTTTGATCTACAATTAAAGGAGACAATTGAATTGAGATAATAGTCCAAAATATTACAGTACAAATTGTTACATTTAGTGACATATTGCTATACTTAAGTAACATTAGCAAAAGTCAGTCACATAACAACTAGCTCTCTCAAAAACTTCCAGTTAGGAAAAGCACAAAAACAAAGAACTAACATACTACTTTTCACTTGAGTTATGTCAGCAATTCTAACTATCAGAACAACTTCAGCGTAGAGAATTTGTGTCTAGTGGTATCATATTCCTTAGACCAATTCAATCGAAGAATGAGATTGTCATATCCATATCCATTAAGCTTGTTGATTGCTCTCTGAGCTTCTTCCTTGTTAACAAAATTGGCATATCCAAAACCTCTGCTCAAACCAGTCCTGTGGTCAGTAGCAACCAAAACACGAGATAATTGTCCAAATGCGCTGAGGAGATCACGCAAATCAGATTCACGAGTGTCCTTTGAAAGGCCATTGATCCTCACAGAGTTCTCATCATTCCTAGGCTTCATATACACTGCACTGCTTCTTTGCGTGCCTTCTCCCATACGTGGAGGGATGTAATTTTGTTATTGAGGATAGAAGAAGCACCACCACCATCTGCTGAAGAAGGCCTGCTGCTACATTACGGTAAAAATAATGGATAGCTACGTTTGCTTTTCAATTTAGCTACCCTTTAAAGGGTAGCCAATTCATGTCCCAACACTAATAAAAAGCATCGCCTGGTGTATAACTAAATGAGGAGTCGAGAAAAGAATGACTACGTGTTCTACTTGTGTCGGTAAACTTTGAGACCCCATATAGCAACCTAATAAAGCGTAGCTAACTAATCCCTTAGGGATGCCTTTTTAAAAGTGTACATATTTTACAACTCTAGGGGCCGTGCCATGTTGTTTTCAATATACGACTACCCAATAAAGCATATCAAAATTATCACTTGGAAAGCGTCCCTAATTTAACACATTTGTCTATAACACATGGTTATGCTTATAGGGCGTCTCAATTTTAATCATTATGAGAAATGCTACCAAACTTTCAGATTATATATATATATATATATATATATATATATATATATATATATAAGAGATATTGATAATCATTAATTGGTAATACCATTTTTTTTCTTTCATTTACTCTAACACCTACTTTCTTATATAAACCAAAAAAGCATCTAAAATATACAAATGAACTTGAAATTGATAATAATAATTTGGATTACATATACTTCTTCAATTCATAAAATTCAAATAACTTGTTTGCAGCCAACAAGTTCAGTAACTAATTGCAATAATAAGAATATTGTCCAAAAAGTTTCAACGTTTAGACTACTACAAAATATGTCAATCACACTTTGCACTAAGATATCAACTAAGATCATAAGAGTTCAAAATATATGCAAGTTCCAAAATCAAAAGCACAAATATAGCACAAATAATGGTTTCTCCTTAATTCCTCTCTTCTAGGTAAGGATTTAGTTATTGGATTTGATCTTTATTAAAAACTCGCAAAACTTAGAGTTCCTCCAATAGGCCTCTAGTTCAAAAACTATTTTCAGCCTTACACCATGGTTAATTCCTTGTTTACAGTCCAAACACTATTCACCTCAATCTAATAAGACATCCAAACTCGTTGTTGTGCCAGTAAACACACATAATTCTTATCCAAACACCCTAGCCCATTATGGACTAACCTAGATTTCTTTATTTCATTACCTTTCAAACAAAATAAAGACATCAACTCGACCAAAGCAACTCATCTAGGAATGAGCCAACAACACTTAGCCTTAGCCTACCAAAAATCAATCATTGAGCAAAATGTAATCACTAACTTAATCATATAGTCAACAAACTAATTCAAAAAAAAAAAAAAAAATCAACAAGATTGTCATCTTCATACAATTAGGTAGGGGTGAGCAAAACCGAACCGAAACCGAAAAATCGAACCGAACCGAGTGAATTTGATCTATTTGGTTCGGTTTTAAAGTAAGTTCGGTTCGGTTTGGTTTAAAAAAAATAAAAAAATTCGGTTTTCGGTTCTGTTCGGTTTAAAATTGAGAAAACCAAATAAACCGAATAGACCGAATAAACCGAATTTGTGAGATTTTTTTTAATTTTTTTTTTAATTTGAGTTTGAAAAACTAAAAATAAATTATTTTATATAAGATAAAAAAATCCCAACAACCCATTGAGCCCAAAACCGAAAATCGAACCGAACCAAACCGATTTTTTTCGGTTCGGTTTACTTTGGTTTATCTTAAATTTCGGTTCGATTCAATTTGAATTTAAACTAAATTTGATCTATTCTGTTTTCATGAATTCGGTTCGGTTTGAACCGAACCGACCGAATGCTCAGCCCTACAATTAGGCATACTAATTGACAAATTGTTAGTATTATTTATTAGTTTATATATGGTAAGTTCATAAAATAAATAAAACAAACAAACAAATTAACTAAAAGAAAGGACAATATTTTGTAATCTAGACCAACCTTTACTGTTTGCCGTCAACAATGCACATAGACCCTCTTGCTTTCTAATGCTAATAGTGACACTACAGCTAACACTAATTCTCATATTATGACCATATATTTTTTGATAAGTAGCTCATCAACAATTTTTTTCATCAACCATATCAACCCACAGGTAATTATCCATTTTACAATCCTTATTCGAATAAACATCTGACTTTCTATTTGGAAATTTCAGCTCATTCTCAAACATTCGCTATTGGTACCAGATCACTTTTAAATTCCCTCGGGCAAACATTAGCAAGAATGAATGACAACCATGGTTTTAAAATATGATCCTAAAGTTAACCAGTGTAGAAAATCAGATCCCACAATTAAATTTAACCAGTAAAACAAAGGTTATACATAAGAGCTATAACTAGAGTAGAAAATCAGATCCTTTTTCAACCAGGCCAAACACACATTTCTCCTGCAATCTCAGACCGAAAATGTTGTTAAAAATCAATTTCTATGACCTCACCTAAAATTTGGCACTTCATTAGAAACCTAAATTTTTAAATTGCAGAAGAAAACCTTGAAGAAGACATAAATACTCTAATATAAACATTTTTAAATTTTTAAATTGAAATCTAAAAACTTTTTATAGAAATAGTATCATTACCTAATCTGAAGTCATTGCATCATTTGTTTTTGGGGTGCCATTGGAGATATGCCTGTAAATTTTTGTAGGACAGAAGCAATGAAAGTTGACACTGCATTTCAGACAATTTTGCTTCATAGTCAGTTACTACATTAGAAATCTATTTAAGACATTGATCCTCATTGGTGGACTCCCCAGAAACTGTTGATTTAATTCCAGCTTGCACCTATTTTAGTTGAGTTGGAGTAACTCCAATCCCACACCCCCTGACCATTCCATATTGTTCTTCACCCAGAAGTTTTTTGAAAATTTCTTTTTCAACCTGGTTGGTAGCTTCTGAAAATTCAGCTGCACCAAAAAGTTCAAGCAACATACATATTGCTTGCTCCTACATACAAAAGAAGTAAGAAACAAACACATTTTAATTACTTAAAATAAAGACCAAAACAAAATCAACATAGTTAAAGCATATACTGCAATCTGTTGAGCATTTTGATGAACAAAATTTCCATCTTTATGTTGATGAGATAATGAGTAGAGCTCAACACGTCCTGGTTCACATCCATGTTCAATTTCCTACCAATAATATTTTAATAGATTAATTACAATAAAATTATAGACATTTATAGTAGAAAGTTTTAAATTTTGGTGGAAAGGTTATACAAATTCATCTCGTTTCCTAGGATAACTTTTTGAACCCAATATATGTCGAGTTAGGTGATAGCAACGTGACTTTCTTCCCACTTCAGGGTAACGTTGTCCAAAATCATATAAAAATGCACAGATAATATTAGAATTATTTATTACAGCAAATATAAATTATATGCTTTTGTAGGCATAATGAGTCTAACCTTTCCTTTTTCTGAAGACCAATATTACACATGCGCTTTCCATTGTGCATGTTCAACCTCTGGAGGAAAATGATTAGCTACTTGGTTTCTGTCTAAATCCTCCAACCTATGCTTACATTTAAGATCATATTTGTAATCCTTCCATTTTGACCGAACTAAGTGTAATATCCAGATTTCAATACCATTCCAGCAGGAAGAAGAAACTTCTCCTAGATAAGCAATGACAAAGTTGTATTAAATTATTATAAATAATTAAAATTAACCATATAGACAATAATAGAAATAGTTATCTTAGAGATATAATATGCTTACTCGAACAAGGGCAACAATCCCTCCTTCAAACCCAAAGGCATCTCCTTCCAAGTAGTAAAATTGAGTAGGCAGAAAGCACGTTTTCTAGCAACTGAACCTAAAAATCCACCTAATATGCCTCGACCTTTTTTAATTGGTTGCCCCAAAGCATTGCATTGAATAATGATCTTATCTCCAGCTGGCATTTTCCACACATCCTTTGCACGCATTGATCCTCTTTTTGTCCTGATAACCCCCTTCTTTGTCTATAAAAAATTAAATGATAAGAAGCATTTGAATAATATAATAATGCTCTAATTTAATCTAATATAGATTACCAATAATTTGCAATGTCTCCATATACACTTGCTTGCATGGATCACGTAGTGGCCGCTGATTTGGTGTTTACCTGGATTGAGGGACATGCTCATCATGAAAAGTAGGTTCTGAATTTGCTTGAGAGTTTCTTGCAGGTTGTGAATTTGCTTGAGCAGTTCCCACAGGTTGTGCACTTACATGGGAAGTTCCACCAGTCAATGAGATGTCAGCAAGTTGTCCACCTTCAAGTGAAGTCCCCGCAAGCTGTCTGCCACCAGATAAAGTCCCAGAACGTTCTCCACCTCCAACTGAGTTCTAGCAGGCTGTGCATTTGCTTGTGAGGTTGCAGTTGCCTTTGGTATATGTTTTGATAATGCCATAATTAGATACCTGCACACATATAGAATTCAAAATAAAAAATATAATTAAATACCTGCACATACAAAATTTAAATCAAAAAAATATAATTAAACACCTGCACATACAGAATTCAAAATAAAAAAAAAAAAGTAATTATGTGAGTTTTTTCAATAATACAATTATAAAGAATATTTATTAACAATAAAGAAGCATATCACCATATAGTGCAAGAAAATCTGCAAAACTAATACATTAGGTAATTACTCAAAGATTACAAAAGTTCAAGGTAAATATCAAATAATTGTCTCTTCTTGGACATCCATCCTAACCCAGCTTGTACAATCATTTAGATCAACTAATACAACACTCTGAGACATGCATTGGGTGTAAGTTCCATCATCATCTTCATTTGATATAACACCCACATTAAAATACTTGTTTAGCTTGAGATGAAAACACAAAAGGGTCATCTTCTAAAAGCTCCCCTGTATGAATCAATTTGGAGAAGTTCACCAGAATTTGCTCATTACAGTCACGCTTTAATCCTCTAGCAGATTTGACATCCACCCAATCACAGCGAAACAAATACAACCTTAAATTTACCAAAATAATCCAACTCATAGACATCGGTAATTGCGCCACAACAAGTAATGCCATCTGCTTCCACCATAACACCACTGTTTTGAGTTTTCCTGAACTTCTCAAGACTTCCAGTGTGAAATCTAAACCCATTGATGATAAAACCATTGAATCTTTTTACAATATTATTTGGACCATGAGCAATTGCTATTGTTTCAGCTGAATATTCTTTCCAAACATTTTAGGCATCTAAAAAGATGACATAATAATGTTAGTTTGATTACACTTTTTAATACAGGAATTAAAAACACTTTTGTACTAGTGAATAGCAATCATATCTCGCCTGTCTTGCAAGCCAACTAGGAAATTATTCAACCAACATTTAAATTCAATATTTTGGCTAGGTCAACTATTACAATGGATTCGACGTTAAGCAGCTAAAAATTCACTACATTAATAATGATCGTTTTTTATTATTTAAAGATTATATTGACTTAACAAACCATTTACATCTACGACGTTAAATGCAAATTAGTAATACTTGCAAAATTCAAAAATTTTATCAGTGGAGCAAGACATAGTGATGAGCTTGTGTTACTGATTTATCATCAAGAATAACAGTTTCAAACTTTCCTATGACTCGTCCACTTCAACATTCTCTACTCGATCACAATTCCTCAGTAATTGATTAAATCTTGTCTCTGCTCCTTTGAGATACCTACAGCAAAAGGTTAAACACTCTTCTGCAATAAAGCCTTCAGGATGAGCTTTATTGCAAACATGAGATTTAAGGCGCATTAAAGATCTTGCAATCATAAAGCATAACAAGCATTTGTCAAAAATTTAAGAAAAAGAAAAGGATTTTGATGACAAAAGGATAAGATATATGGAAGACTATGATTATAATCATACCTCTCAATTGGAAACATCCATCTATAATGTATAGGTCCACCGAGTTTCACCTCAAATGCTAAGTGAATAACTAAGTGGATCATGATCGTGAAAATCCTGGAAGAAATTTCTTCTCCATGTGACAAATAGTCGATGCAACTCCAGACTCTAATTCATCCAATTCATGAGGGGTAATGGTTTTAGAGCATAGGGATTTAAAGAATGATGACAATTTTGAAACAACCCCTATAATATCTAATTGCATAGATATTTTGAGAGCTATTGATAGGATATCTTGCATCAAGATGTGTCCATCATGGCTCTTAATATTGGAAAGTTTTCACTCTTTTAGGTTTAACACCTCTTGAAATGTTTGATTCATAACCATCAGGGACTTTGAGATTTTTTAAGACTGTAAGAAAAAGATCCTTCTCTTGGAGAGTCATAATGTAACATGCATGAGGAATATAAGTTCTATTATTCTTATCAACATAAGGATGGAGTTCATGCTTTATATCCATGTCTTTAAGATCAAGATGTGCCATAAGATTGTCTTTACTCTCGGCATCAAGATTCAATAAAGTTCCAATTAAGTTATCACTCACACACATTCTTCTCGATGTGCATCACATCTAAATTATGGCGAAAGCTTCTCTTTTTCCAAAGTTGTTTTGAATTTTGAGTTCATGAACTTGTACCAGCCTCAACATTTTCAATGTCATCCAAATTATCAACATCCTCAAACACACCTCCTTCATTAGCATCATTAGTTTCCTCCACTAACCTTTGGTTCATGTCATTATTTCATCCATTCACCTCTTTTTAGTAGACTTTGAACTTTTACTATAAGTATGGTTGATCCTGCTATTTGCCTCAAAACATCAGAACCTGAAGGCATAGTTATAGCAGATCGCAGCTCAATAGTGCCATCAAGTTGATCCTTTTAAAATCAAAAAGGAAGATTTTCTTCTAACCATCGATGATGACTCATATAGCTAAACTTTCCCACGTTGTACAACCAATGTGAATCAGTTCAATCCCCACAACAAGGACAAGCAACTCGCCCTTTAGTGCTCCATTCAGATAATTTGCATAAGTTGGAAAATCATTGATAGTCCAAAGAAGAGCTGCTCTTAACTTGAAATTTTGCCCTATAGAAGCATCAAAAGCATTAATACCTACCCATAAATTTTGTAGTTCCACTATCAAAGGTTTCAAAAAGATATCAATATCATTTCCTGGAACTTTTTCACCTGGAATAGCCATTGAAAGAATAAAAGAGGATTGCTTCATACATGACCATAGCTCAAGGTTATAAGGGATTAACATCACCGGCCAAGTACTGTGGGTAGTGCTTATTATTCAAAAGGAAGTAAAGCCATCATTGGCTAGGCCACGCCTAATGTTACAAGGATCAGAGGAAAAATCTGGATATCTCACATCAAATGCTTTCCATGCTAAGGCATCAGCTGGATGTCTTAAGATCCCATCCTGTGTACGCCCATTAGCATGCCATTGTGTAGAGGAAGCCGTTTTTTATGACATATAGAGCCTTTTTAATCTTGGTATGAGAGGGAAATGACATAGGACTTTGGCTGGCTCTCTTTTGTTTTCCATCTCCTTCACAACTTCCTTCATCATTTTTACTTATTACCCATCGCAAAGATCCACACTCATGACAAGACTCTTAGCTTGCTCTCTCACCCTGATACAACATGCAATCATTAGAACATGCATGTATCTTCTCATATCCAAAGCCCAATTTATTAATCAACTTCTTAGCAAGCCCAATTTATTAATCAACTTCTTTGCAAGCCCAATTTATTAATCAACTTCTTAGCTTCATAATAGAAAGGTGGCAAAGAAGTTCCTTGAGGAAATGTGTCTTTCAATAAACCTAGCAACATACTAAAAGATTTTGTAGAACACCCATTAAGAACTTTTAAGCTATTTAAATGTGGAATGAAAGATAATTTTGTAAAATTCTTACAGTCTGGGTAAAGTTCCTCATTATAGTCTTAAAAAAGATTGTTATTTTGATGCATGCCATCATCAACATGTGGTAAATCATCAATAGATGATCCATTAGATACTCCCATGACATGACATCTCTCATTCAATTCAGTTGCATTTGTAATATGAACCTCATTGCTTAAGGTCTCACTATTTAAATTCATAGCCCTTAGCCCAAGTGCAGCTTGGAGGAATCCACTCACATCATCTTTTCTTATGTAATCTGCTTGCATATTACTAGACTCCATAAGTATAGAGGTATGCTCTACTTCAAAGGCATTGCACTTAGATTGAGCTACAGTGTCTCAATGAAACACCCAAATGGTGTAACCGGGTAAGAAAGCATTCTAAAATAAATGATCTTCAACAATTTTCAGAATGAAAGAGACATTATTGAAACATCTTTGACATGGACATGAAATTTTTCCATCCATGGATGCTTTTTCGGTGGCAAATTTGAGAAAGCCATTAACTCCATCCTTGTAAGCTTTACTAGATCTCGGCTTGTCTATCCAACTTTTGTCCATTGTATATGATTAAAAAATATTCCTATAATTCTAGGTTACAAAGACAATAAACTCAATAGATTATATAAATTAGCAATCAGATTACAACTTCAATGTTATAAATTAGCAACCGGATTACAACATAGATGTTATAAATTAGCCTCGGATTACAACATAGATGTTATAAATTAGTTAGCAGATTGCAACTTATATATCTTTGAATCTAAATAGGATTCCATAGCAACAACAAAGTACCTTATTGTTTCAAACTATTTCCTTTGACAGTTAATACTAGCTACAAACAATATCAATTTCAAGTTATACCCATATCATGTATAAAAACAAATGGAAGGAAAAAGAATCGATAACTTCCTAGATAATCAACAACTTATATGTGACTACAGCACAGAAATAGTATAAAAAAGCAGATTATATAGTGCAAAAATGTTGTAATTGCATATTTTGTAGAGTATAAATATTGCAGTAGCAAAATTTACAGTGCAAAAAAGCTATAGGAGCAAAATATGTAGTGCAAAAATGAAGCAATGAAATGACACATCTTATATTAATAAATTATTATATTATTTCTATATAAATATTATTTATATTATATTAATAATATTAATATTAAATTTGCATTGCAAGTAGAAGCCAATGTCCAAGCCTATGAATGAGAAATCCATTCTTCTAAATATTAAAAAATAATTAATTAATTACAAATTAACAATATCTAGAAATTTCTACTATAAGTTCACCAGCTAGACAACTCACTTTTTTGCATTATATAATAGCAAGAGTTAAGCATATCTTAGTTTACTAGGCCACGTTTGATTTTTTTTATATTTTTTTTAATATAATTGTAAATCTTGAATGAAATGAATATAAAAAATATATAAAAAGAATATGAAGTTTTAAAATTCTATATCTATAAAATCAATGCCAAATGCGGTGCAATGCTTTTATTATTATTCATAATCTCATTTTGACATACAAAAGAAAATAAACAAATGAATAATTAATTAAACATTAATAATATCAATAATTTTCTTCAATGCTACAAGTTCACCAGCTAGACAACTCATGTTTAGCATTATATACTAATAAGAAGCATGTCTTAGCTTATTAAGTTTACAATCTATCAACCTTCCTTTGCCAGCAGAATGCACAAGTTAAAATTGTATATCTATAAAATCAATGCCAAATGTGTTCCCTTCTTACTCACAAAGAATTAGAACCTTATATTCAGAGAATTGCAGATGATGGCTCTTCACTAATTCACTCTAGGAAGCCCAAACATGTTCCATTTACTGATGAATACAAACCTTTTAAAGTAAAAAAGAGGGTTCACATGCAAAACAATTGGAAATGAAGAATAATTGGAAGTGAAAAATAACTATGACATACTAGATCCTTGTTTCTAATCCTGATAAACTTAGACCTTTCTCAGTACAATGAACTAAACATCAATGATAAATTAATTTTTATTCATATCAAGCATAAAGAAGTGAATGACCATAACAACTCTACCTTTTCTAAAAAGCTTGTACCTTTCTTCTGTATTCTCTAAAAGGAAAAGGTTTAGTGGCGTGAGGGACATATGTCACCCCTTGCGGCATGTTTGGGTTTTACTTTTATTTTTATTCAAGAGAACAAGGATTTGCTAAGTCATTATTGGCTCGTCTTTTTTTTTTTTTTTAAATTATTTTTTTGAATTTTGTTATTCTTACATGGTAAATCCCATAAAGACGGCATACCTTCTAAGTAGCCTAATGGATTTCAGTAACTTTTCCTCAAAACCCACAAATGAACAAAAAAACTTAACAAGTCCATCGCTTTTCATTTAAAACCCAATTAAGTTACTAACAACGTGCTTATAAAAAAAAAAAGTCATTAACCACATTATTGTATATTAACCCAAATCATGAACAAACAATATATAGACCATTAGAGGTAGAACCAAACCTTTTAGCTTTAGGCCTCTGTAGAAAAATCTCCTCGGTAATAAGCCTAATACTCTTGTCCTCGCTAGCTGCTGCATCACCAAACTTAGGCCACAACCGCCTCTTAGTGGCTCCTTTAATGAGTGAAATCTTATGAACTTGAGTTGTAGTGGTGACCTCAACCTTATCTCCTTTCTCATTGAACTTGTGCTAGTTTTTAATGTCATTCTTGTCTGGTCCAATTACTTAGGGAGGAGGGAGAAGGAAGTTGAAGTCCTCCTTGTTGTCCTCCTCATCTAAGTCTGACCACTGGAGCTTGTTTGATTTCATGGCCAGTTTGTTTTCTTGTTTTTTCTTAATGGGGGATTTTGAGGTTATTAATTGATGGATATAGAGAGGTGTTGCACTTTTGTAATATAACTGTAGTGTTTTTTGAGGACAAATTAGCTATTTTACAGGCATTTTCTTTTTTTTTTTTAATGGAGAACTCTAGATCCATTGTTGTGCAGAAAGTCATACTAACTTCCTAGCCAAAAACCAAAGCCCATTATGGACCAACCCCGAGTTTTTCATAATAAACACTTTTTGCCAATAGTCAACATGATTACTACTTTCATTTTTCTACTATCTTAAGATAAAAATAGCTTTGGTATTGTAATCTCCATGTGCAGTATACTAAGAGGGCAGTGGCGTTGTTGGAAGACTTGTTAGTCCGTTGTTGCTGCCATAGCCATAACTATATGTTGTACGTGTGTATTTATGGTATTAGAGCCTGGTTCTTTCATTTTTGTAGGAGGTGAATAGTATGTATGATTGGAGGCTAGAGGCATCCTTTCACAATGGAGACACCTACAGTTGTTACTACAACTTCAACCTCTACCTCTGACTCACTCCTATCTTCTCAACCTACCTCTACCATACCATTAATAGTTACTATTCCACCTCTACCAACCTTTAGAAGATCCATTTCTTCTAAAATAGACTACCTATACGAGCTAAGTTATATCAAAGATAGCCAAAAAATCAAAGATACAAACGTCCCATTCCTTAACTCTTATGATTCCTTCCAGAGAAACAATAATTCTTAGACAATATCCATTAAAACCTTAATTAGACAGTTCCCAAAGTCTATTAAGGAGTATGTCTAGTCTTATAGTTTCAATTAGTGTCCTATCCAAGCAATGTGAAAAGAATAGCTTGTTACCTAGAAGATTCCACCTGAATTTATCCAACAGTGGATAAGTCAGGGATACTCCCACATCCACTTTGGAGCTATAAGGATAACAGTCAACTACCATGGGAGAAAATGTTTACCAGTCTTTGTTAGGATAACTCTAATGGATAACTTGTATTTAGAGTATCAACATACAGTCATAAGAACTGTGGAAACTTCATTAAATGTGGGATTTAATAATGTTTACATTCTATCCCAACTTTAACTTATCCTTAAAAGACCCACATGTTCTAATTTAACTTATCCTTAAAAGATCCACATGTTCTAAATGTTATAAAGATCCAAATCCAAATCACTGGAGCTCCTCAAGTCGTTTTTGCAATGATGGCTACTCTGCATGATCAGATGATTTACAAGATCCAAAATCATGTCATTGATTTGTCTTTTCCTCATGAGAATGATGTTTTGTTAATCATGACTGATACTCAAAATACTCCTACTTGTATTCATATTCCTAGACAGATCTCTAGGAATGAGTTTCTTCAATTACTTTCTGAGAAATGGGTGACTAGTTAAGAGAAAATGCATGAAAGTACCCAGCCTGTTCAATCTTCTGAACTACTTTACTATAGAAGAGCATATGGAATTGTAGAAATAAGGTTCGAGAGAACTCCGTCCTTAGGAGAAGGAAGTGTCTTTTCGACGCAGTTATGATGACTTCTCATGAGCCAGAAATAGGCATGTCAATTGTCTATTTTACAAATGATGGGACTCCTATCTATCCTTTCAAAAGACACAATCATTGTTTCTTTGATGAATGTGACTGTATAGATTGCCTTTATAATTAGGAGGATGTTGAGGAAACAAAGCCAAAGAAAAATAAATGAGGATGTTTGGAAAGAAACATGAAGAAAATATTTAAAGATGGTGATCCATCAATTGGATTGCTCGAAAAACATTCGGGCAAATATGATTATATTGTCAATTATGGTCCTAGCCATACCATAACCCAACCATCTCCAACTCATTGTCCTCAACCTAAGAATCTTTTACCTTGGCACAAAAAACCTCAAGACAAAGCCCCTTTACCCTGCTATAAGCAAGCCTTAGAATGGATAAAAAAGAGTCAGTTCCTTCTATAAACTAAATACCTGAACCTTTACCACAAATATGTATGTATCAACCACCTCTCTCTAAGGAAGATTTCCCACCTTTACCAAACCAAACAAACCTCAACACTCATATATGGACCATGGCAAATATAAAGAACCCAACTGGTGTCGATTCAAAAGAACAACCTTTAAGCATAATGCCAACTGAAGCAATTCTTAACTGGCAGTCCAACAATGCTCAATTCCAAAACAGGATCCTTCAAACATAAAATCAAAGGTTGAGAAAGTTTCATTGCAGGTGGATGATAGGTTAGCAGAACATCAGAAAGATGTGTATGAATTGATGATTCAATTACAAGGTCAGATGGAAGAAAAGCATAAGGAGGTCATGAGACTAGTTAATCAGAGGGCTCATACTGAAGAGATAAGGAAAAAGGCAGCTGAAATCCAAAAGCTAAAAGACCAACTAGAAAGAATTGAAAAAGATTTCAAAACCTCACAAAACATGTCAAAACACCATATCTATGATCCTTTTGAAATACCAACTCCTCAAACTACTTTTTAAAACCATTAGTTATAAGAATCCCAACTACCACTGAACTAGAGCACTTTGGCCTTTCAACTGATCTTTTTCATAAAAAATGAGAGTAAAAAAGTTCCCTGTAGAACCTGAGGCTAAAGATGCTTCTATGAATACAACAAGATCTACTAAATCAATAGAAAAACCTACACATCCTAAACCATCTGATAACCAAATTATAAATCCAATTGTGCCCTACCTTAAAAAAACCATTGCTTTTATCCCTTCCTTTTTCGTGATCAATTCCAAATCAAAGAAAGTCTTTTCTCAATCATCATAATCAGAATCTGATGATTCAGTTTCAACTTCGGAAGAAGAAGAAGAAGAAACAGAAGATACTCATGTTCAATTCATGGTTGGCCCATATACAAGAGAATCCACAACTAATCATGCCTATACAGTAGATCCACCAGCAGACACAAATACTTCAAGGCTTGATCCGGAAAGACAACCCAATTACAATAGTGGAGGCCCATGGTTCACTTTGGATAATATATGCCTAGACCTATATAGAGACAGGTTATAGGAGTTTAAGGCTTGGATTGATTCCTAAATGAAGAAGCTTGGAGCAGTTATTCGCTAGGTATTAGAGGAATTTGTGACAAGAATAACAAGAAGAATGCAGGATTGGTACATGGCCTGTGATGAATACTCAAAGTTAAGGATGGTTCAAAGTCTAGGAGCTGCGAAATTCTTAGGGTATGTTGAATTCGTTGGTAAGCCGTAAGAGGCCACAAATATCATCAAAAAGGAGTATTTTAATATGAGATGCTATTCATTATTGAAGAAGGATTTAAACCTTTATTATGAAAGGATGTCCAAAAGGTACTATCAACTAGGTGGATGGGCAAGTCCATAACTTAAGAAAGCATTCATAACTTCTCTTCTTGAGATATTGGCCACTTCGATGCACCAGATAATTAGACAAAGAAAAGTATGTCAATGACTTGATGTTCAGAGAAATGTACCAACTTATGATTCAAGGTCTTAAAAAGCTTTGTAGTGAAAGGAAGGTTATTCACCAGATGTTGGATCGTTAAAAAAATCCTTCTTTAAAGAAGTCTTGTAGGAGAATAGACCTTCTGATAAAATGTGAAGGAGATGACAAAAGTTGCTTCTAGCCAACAAGGAAAAAGAAGCATTACTTTAAGGTGAATAAGTTGAAAGAGGGTTCCAAGAAGAAAAAAATGGAAGATCTTTAGGAAAAAGCAGTATAGAGGAAAAAGAAAGTCAAATAGGTGTTACTTGTGTAGAAAGAAGGGGCACTTCACCAAGAATTGTCTAAATAAGTCTAAACAAGTAGCAAAAATGATTGAACAAATCCAGATATCAGAAGCTGGCCTACCAAGAGTGTTCATAACTCTTAGCCCAAGGAATTATTGAGCCCACTAATTCAAACTGGGCTTGTTAAGCCTTTTATATCAATAAAAGATCATAATAAGCTCGTGGAAAGAAAAGGCTTGTTATTGATTACCAACCATTGAACCACTTTCTAAAAGACGATTTCCTCACTGTTTGTTCATTTATCATAGGGAAGAATTTTCTCCAAATTTAATCTTAAAGCAGGATTTTAGTGGCTATGAGTTAAATCAGAAGAGAGATAAAAAAATGGCCTTCTGCATTTCAAACAGGCACTACTAATGGATGGTTATGCCCTTTGGTTTGAAGGTGGCCCTGTCATTATTCCAAAAGGCAATGATAAAGATTTATGAACCGATTCTTTACAATGCACTTATCTATATTGATCATATTCTAATTTTTCAAAAGATGAAGAGTCTCATCATCAAACTTTGAATCATGAACTGAGTCTAGCCAATAAATACAAAATCATGTTGTCCCCTACAAAGATGCAGATAGCAAAGGAAAAAAATGAATTTCTTAGGCATGAATTTCAAAGATGGTCAGTACCAGTCAGGACCCTATATTGCTGCTGAGCTGTTAAGATTCCGAAATAAAGATTTAACAACTATCTTTAGGAATTGCCAACTATCTTAGGGACTTTGTTCCCCACTTTGCAAATCACACCAAACCACTACATCAACTGTTAAAGAAAGATCTGCCGCAGTGGAATATGAGTCATACATAAGCTGTCAAAAATAAAAGGCAAATCATGCAGGATTTGCCACCATTGAAGATTCCCTCCTCAGGAAAAAGGATTCTCCAAATTGATGCAAGTGACAACTATTAAGGGGCCATATTGCAAGAAGAAAAAAATGGGAAAAGGAGAATATGTGCATATGTTAGTGGGGCATTCAAAGAGTCAGAAACTCACTATCACTCCACATTCAAGGAAATTCTAGCTGTGAAAAATAGAATTAAGAAATTTGAGTTCTATTTGATTGGACATCACTTTACTGTCATGATGAACTATTCATCCTTTCCAAGTATGCGAGACTTTAGAGGGAAAATTATTCCTCATCTTCAATTACTTCGATGGAAAGATTGGTTTAGTAAGTACAGTTTCAAAATAAAACATATAAAAGGGGATGCAAATCTAATTCCAAACTTACTATCTATACCCCGATCCATTTCTTTAATCTATAAAAAAGCTACATTCCCTCTCATCCTAATGGCAAACTCTTCTGCTTCATCAAGCACTCCTCAAAACCTTTCCTTAAGCACTGCTCAAATGGCTTACCTAAAAATAAGAGTTCCTTTTGAAGTTCAACTTCCTACCATATACTCCAAAATATCCAAACTAGCTATGGAACAACTGTTTGTTTATCAGTCATTTCTTCTAAAAACCTTTGGACCTATTTTCATGAATATTCTATGATTTTCATCCTGCTTATCCCTATCTTAAGGTCTATACATTCATGAAGTTTACAACAGCCAACAATGGAGGATGGACTTGGCCAAAAGAATTATTGACATTCCTCTAGTATTTCTGTCATCTATACACCATAGCAGTGAAAGTTCATCACTATCATCTATAGTTCTATCTTACAAAGGTTCGAAATGGTTCTAGGTACAATCCCTACTTGGTCAAATTTCTAGAATGGTTCCAACCTCTCAACAGAAGGATTGAGTCATTAAAGGCAAGGTACCAATACTGTGAACCATAGACAACACTTCACAAAAGGATAATCTTCACTTTTCACAAACCCTACCTAGTTGGACCATCAGGTGAAACACCAAAACCAATGGCATGCTTTCATGTGTATAAGGAATACCAGTTCTTTATTTGGACTGATGCATTTGACCACCATGAGAAGTTTAGAGAATTCCAGAGATACATGTATGGGCAGAATAAAACCATCCCTAAAGAAATTTAGCCTTCTCTAGTAGAAGATACACCATGTGATACTTTACCAATAGGATATCGACAAAGTCTTCTCAATGACAGTAGCACATAGGGAGATGTATCAAAACAATGTCTCCAAAGTGATCTGGCTAATAAAGACTTCATCCCAGAACTAGATTCACAGGATTTATATGAGACCTATGACCACTGCATGAAATTTTCTATTCCGATGATGAGGTGGAAAAAAAAGAAGCGAGCAGAGCAGGAGAGGACTATGAGAACATGAACCTGTCACCCTCACATGAACCAATAATAAAGTAAAAAGTGGTTTTGGGTGTACTGTCTTTTAATAATTATTTTGCTATAGGCATGTGACTAGTGTGCTTTTATAATAATTGTCCTGTAAAAATAGAGTGTTGTCATCTCTATCATTGTAGCCATATGATAATTATGTTGTGTATTATAAGTTCGTGAGTGCTTTCAAGGTCGGATAGATTCGACCTTATCTCTTCTCCTTCCCTTATAAAATAAGAAGTTTTGTATATATGAAGGCAAAAAACCCATTGAAAGAAACTACCTAGTTTGTAATAAACAAATGAGTTTCTAAACACTTCTTACCAATAGCCAACATGATTACTACTTTCATTCTTCTGCTAACTTAAGATCAAAATAGCTTTGGTATTGTAATCTCATTGTGGAATATACTAAGAGGGCAGTGGCACTGTTGGAAGACTTATTAGTCTATTATTGCTGCTATAGTCATAACAAGCCAGAACTGCTGCAAGACACTATGGACAAGGTAAAGGTAATCAAGAGCAACCTTAAAATAGCACAAGATAGGTAAAAGAACTATGCAAACTAACAAGAAGAGAAATGGAATATGAGGTGGGAGATAAAGTGTTCCATTGAGTTTCACCATGGAAAAGAATAATTCGATTTGGCAAAAAGGGAAAACTGAGTCCTCGATATATAGGGTCGTCTAAGATTCTAAAAAGAATTGGTCCATTGGTTTATAGGTTAGCACTACCACTGGAGATGACTTAAATTCATATGTATTTTATGTAAGTATGTTTGGAAAGTATTGATATGATCCTACACATATTCTTAGGGATCCAATAATAACAATTGCAAATGATGTAAGTTATGTTAAAGAACTAATGAAAATCATTAGTTATAAGACAAAATAATTACGAAATAGAGATATATCTTTAGTTAACGTGTTATGGAGGAACCACTCACAAGAAAAGGCCATATGGATAATTAAAGACAATATGAAATGACAATATTCACATATGTTTACATGTACTGAATTTTAAGGACTAAATTCTTTATAAGAGGGAAAGAAAATGTAACATCCATATCCTCATTCATTAGCATTCTAACATGAATATATTATTGCATAAATGATTTGTGATCCCACATGAACATATACATTGGACAAATGATTATTTAGATATGTGAATTTGATAAACAAAGTGTTCACCTTGGACACCAAGAAGGGGGGGGGGGGGGTTGAATTGGTGGTTCTTTTAAAAATTAAAAAGGAGGATTAATATGTTTAAGAAGATGAGTAGAAGAAGAAGTAGGTTGACATAAGTGTTTATAATGGTTTGGGTGTTAACTAACCCTACGTCCACTCCCCAATTCTCTACAATTGGGTGTTTCACTCAACTCAATAGGTGTTTCCAAGCTCACACCAAAGTTTCATAACTTGTGTTTTCTAGGCTCACACAAAAAATCTCTTACAAGTGTTTTCAAGGCTCGCACTGAAACCTCTCACAAGTGTTTTCAAAGCTCACACTAAAACCTTTTACAATGGTGTTTATTGTTCATAACAAATAATTACAAAAGCATAAATGAGAATTGAAAGAATAAATAACAAATTAGCAAGAGTTTAGTTATAAATTAATGAATTCTCTTCCATTTACATCTGTTTGGTGAAATATTTATAGCTCATATCCATAAAAAAGATGGTGGACTAAAACTATTAATAAATCTCTAAGATGTGTTAGGTAGATTCAACATTAAATGTTTGTTAGGCTTAAGTCGTGGTCGCTACTACCTTTTCGCGGTCACGAATTTCCAATTTCCATAGAGGAGCTAAAAATTTCGACAAAAAAACCCGTTTGTGTCTAACAGCTAGTCTACATGTCAGCTTTTCATTGGTCATCCAAGAAAATATAGTCGTTGTGTTCTAACCACTCTCAAAAGTCATGGTCGCGAGAGAACAATGCCTTGGGCGCGACTGAGACCGTAAATTCCTCTGTTTGAAGAAGAAACTTCAACTCCTTGAGTCGTGGTCGCTACTAAATTTTCACCTGTGCGATTTTTGATCTTTAAACGGACACCTGAGACACTTGGCATGTTGTGATTGTGGCTTTGGTTATCTCTTTTGTCACTATGAATGTCACGATCGTGACTCAGACACAATACTCACCGCAAATTCCTCTATGACTAAGGCTTGGCAATCTTTACCTGTTTTGCGATAGCAAAATAGCTCATGATTTCTTCTGTCCTAGCTTTATCATTTTTTGTGATTGATTTGTCGCGATGTACCATACACACGTCGCGAATTAGAGTGATCTTTACAAGGTTAGAGATTTTGAACTCCATCTAACTTCCAATTAAAAAATATAACTTATAATATACAAAACAACACTTAATGAAAGCATTAGAACTAATTAATCTCTATTGTCAAGATCAAAAGAGGTTTATGACTTAGGTTAAATAAACCTAGTCCAACACAAAGCGATGACACTTACATCATTGCATTTAGGGCACTTAAACATAGATGTGACGTTTATATAGTTGCATGGTAAATTTTCTTATGTTGTGTGCATGTTATAATATCATAAATAATGGTGTTTTAAAGTTTATTGAAAAGTGTAAGAAGCATATAGGGATTAGTAGATGGATGGAGGTGATGAAGGAGTGAAGAAGAAGGACTAAAAGAGGAAAATTAAACTTTCAAACAATGGTAGTAAGCCACCATGATTTTGTCTTATTAAAGTTGGTATACAAAGTGAATTTCTCTTCCTTTAGGAGCATATTAGAATGTAAAAAATGTGAAGGGGTGCAGTAAAAGAAAGAGATCTAAAAAAGAAAGAAAGAAAGGACAAGAAAAAGAGGAAGAGAAAAAGGAAGAAAACTAATCTAGCTATGAAAAAACCCTATGCTTTTCTAGTTTTGGCAAAAGAGGTAAGTGATTTAATCTTTTTTCCATATGAAATTTCTCTATCATAACATGTTAACATGTATAATTAGTAAAAATTATGGAGTAACTATAGGTATAGCTCATGTAAGAAAGTTAAAGCATAAGAGAAAAAACAGTTGATTGTGTTAATTTTATTATTAGAGTAGACTATTGGACCCATGATTTTATAACTCTAGAAGAGAAATTAAGGAAAGTGTAGACACATGAAATTTGTATATTTATATCTCATCTAAACACATGTAAAATAATTTTGCTTAATATGGTGTGTGTGAATAGTTATGGCTTATTCATTAGGGCTGGTTCACAACCTGCCTGTTGGACTAGGTTGTTCAAACCTAAGTCAAGACTCTGTTTTGATCTTTACAATATAGATTGAAAGGTTCTAATATCAATTTTAAGTGTTGTTTTTTGCAGATATTTAACTAGAATCTCATTGGGAGTTGAATAAAAGTGATTAGAAGCAAAAAGTTCTAAGTATGAAAATCTCCCTTTGAAATTAACGACGACGAATTTCGAAGTGACCGCAAATTTTGAAAAAAGTGTTGTTGAGATTCAAAAGTCGTGACCACGAATTTCAGTAGTGACCATAAATTTTAGTAGTGACCACGAAGTTCAGAAACAACATCTACATGATTAGACTAATGATTTCATGGTGACAATAGTGTCCAAAAAGGAAAATAACGACTGTGAATTTTAAGATTTGTTAGAAAGATCCAACAAGTAGTTTTTGGAGAAACCAATGGTTTCATGCCACGTGGACTAGCCGTTAGACACAGTTCAAAATTAGCGACTGTGAATTCAATCTTGACCGCGAATTTCATCTGATGAGTATTTAATGCAAGCTATGCCAAACACAACTTAGAGATTTAGGATAGGTTCTTTGTAACGTCTCTGTGGTGATTATTGCCTATAAATACACCACCAAATGGACTTGAATGTAAGAGGAAAACCATTGACATATGCCAAAACTCTTGCAAAGTTAATTTATAACTTTAATTATTTATTTCTTTATACATAGTTTGGTGTGAGCTTTAAACACCTTGGGTTTAGGTTTGAGAGTAAGCCCTTATATAGAAAACTCTTGTTTAGGTTTGAGAGTTAGCCTAGTTGTAAAACTCTTGTATAGGTTAAGTGTGAGCCTTGGGAAAATACTTGTAAGGTTTGGTGTGAGCCTAAAACACTAGGTTGAGTGTGAGCCTTGGAAAAACACTTATAAGGTTTGGTGTGAGGGTAAACACAAAATTGAGTGTGAACTTGTAAAACACTAGTGATTAAGTAAAACACCCAATTAGTGAATTAGGGAGTGGATTTAGGGTTAGTTAATACCTAGACTACTATAAAACTCTTATGTTCATTCCTCCTTCTCTTTCTCTAATCTTTCATATTTGTGAGCTTCCTCTAAAATCAAAACTTCAAATTTGCTAACAATACAACCCCCCCCCCCCCCCCCCCCCCCTTCTTGGTGCAATAGGGCCAACAATTGGTATCAGAGCTAAGTCTTAATTCAAGCCTTAATTGTGTGAGAAAAGATCAATGGCATAAGAAGGAGTCCACTCTCACCTTAATCCCCACTTTGATGGTAATGATTATGCTCTTTGGAAGCATAAAATGGAGATTTATCTTGATAGTGATCTCATCAATTTATGGGATTATATACTTGAATAGTGGAAGCCTCCAACAAAGATGGTTAAAGGAGTAGAGGTGGCAATTGCAGGAGAAAAATGGATAGAAGCACAAAGGAAGGCAAATAGGAGGAACAAAAGGGCAATGGCTATTATCCTAAGTTCCATGTCAAGAGAAGACATTGGAAAAATCCAACATTGTCAAACTGCACATGCCATATGGAAAACACTAGAAAACTATCATGAGAGCACAACTCTTGTGAAATCAAGTAGGTTGGAAATGTATGTGATAGAGTAGGAGTTCTTCAATATAAAAGACCATGAAAGCATCACTGAAATGACAAATAAACTCCTATTTATTATCACAAACATAAAAAAGTTTGGAAGGATTCTTACCAACTATGAGGTAAATACTAAATCCTTAAATCTCTTCCATAAAATAAATTTGATGCAAGAGTATACAATATTCAAGAGTCTAATCCAGAGATTGGGAAAGTGTCAACCAATGCCCTCATTGGCAAGCTTTTCACTCATGAGATGGCTCTCCAGAAAGATGAAGAGATGAAAAAGCTAAGAGAATGAAGAGACAAAGAAGAGAAGAAAGCTATGGCCTTCAAAGCTCAAAAAGATTATTCAACCTCAAATGACTCAAATGAAAGTGACAAAGAGGAAAAAGAGCTTGCCAAAATATCAAGAAGGACCAAAGAGTTGATGAAAAGGAGAAGAGAAAGAAGAATCCAAAGAAAGTTATCTTTCTATCATCATAAGCAAAAGAAGAAGACCTTTAAGGCTACTTAGGATGATGAGTCAAGTGATGAAGAAGAAGATGAAGTAACAAACTTTTGTTTTATGGCTCAAGAGGACTCCTCCAAAGAGGTAAGTACTTCTCCATACTCTTATGATGATTATAATGAATTTGATTATATAAATGATGAGTTCTTAGAAGCTCTCACTTTGAAATGTGACAAATATAAGTCACAAATGAAAACTTACAAGAAAAAATGTTCCAACTTAGAGGATGAATTTCAATCCTTGAACAATCTTGTAAGTGAATTGGGGACTTCAAATGAAGAACTCAAAAAATCTATTGAGAGTCTCTTAAAATCATCTTCATCCCTACCCTTCTTCAGAAAGGAAAATGACTCCTTAAAGAATGAAGTCATTGAGCTTAGAAATTCTATTTCTAAGTTTCATAAGGAAAGAAAGCTTTGGATACACTTATTATATCTCAAAGACCTCTTTTAGTTAGGCATGTTTTAGGCTTCAATAGAGCCTCTTCATCTAATTCTTCACTTACTACATTCATTAGAGCATCAACACATCAAACTTCAAGTATTGAGGTCATGAGGAAGATAGGTGCTCTTAGCACTCAGCCACCTATGCCTAAGGGTGTAGGAAAGGCCCCCCAAGGCTCAAAGAGTAAATTATACTTATATTTATAACAATAAGCTTGTTCAACCATAAACACAAAAAATTCTCTTATACCCCTAATCACTCTTGCACTTGTATACATTCTCACCACCTAAGTATGAAAAGGCCCGCTACTCATACTATGGTTGTGCATAGGAGAAAAACTTATGAGTCTAAGCTCCAATGTCATTATTGCATGAGATATGGGCACATCAATGCATTTTGCCACATAAAGAAGACACACCTCAAATTGGAGGATCCTTCTAAGACTGACCTTTAAGGACCTAAGTATGTTTAGGTACCAAAGCAAAGTGTTTGATATTATAGGATGGGGACTTCTTCACTAAATTCTCATCATGGAAAATCTAAAGGTGAATGAAGATTGCTAACGAAGAAGGGATAAAAGTTTCAAATGGTTATTTGGTATCAAGCCATTGATACTAAACTTGTAATATATCTCTTATCCCTTATGTTTTTAACTTAATATATTTATGCATACATTTAAGGGGAGTTTTATTACTTGATATATCTATGTGTTGACATGTTTGATTTAATTTGATTGATTGTGTGATGAGTTGTATCAATTCATTTTGCATTTGAGGTTTTCTACATTTCAAATGTTCAAATCAATCATAAAAAATCATAAACTCTATACTAGGGCCATATATGACAATTCTTAAATTTCTAGCTCTAGATTATGTGTTTAAACATCTTTAAATGTTTGAATTATTTTGCATTTATATTTTTTTATATAAAATTTCAATGCAATTTATGTTTCATCCATTTATCTTCTTATGTGACATAGTGTGATCAATTGTACAAAATTACTTATGTTTGCTATTCTAATTTGAGTTTGCACAATTGACAAGTTTGTGGTCATTCTTTCTCATATTCCTCATTCTCTCTCTTATTCTCTCATATTCCTCTCTTTTTGATCTTGATAAAGAAGGAGAGATAATTGACTGAATATATAAAGAAGGAACATATAAAAAAGGGGATAAAATTGACAATGATCTTATTGGAATAACTAAGAGGGAGTATGGATTGAGGGGGAGCAATTTCATACTTATGATTTGAATCACTTCACAATCATTTTCTTAGAAGCATGCATAATTGATTCTTTATCCTTTGCGTATTCAATCTAGATTGTCAAAATAAAAAGGGAGAGATTGTTGGACTCGGTTGTTTAAACCTAAGTCAAGACTCCCATTTGATCTCTTGATCTTGACTATATAGATTGAAAGATTCTAATATCAATTTTAAGTATTGTTTTTACAGATATTTAGGTAGAATCTCATTAGAAGTTGAATAGAAGTGATTAGAAGCAAAAAAACTCTAAGTATGAAAATCTGCCTTCAAAATTAGCGACCGCGAATTTTGAAGTGACCACGAATTTTGAAAAAAGAGCTGTTAAGATTCAAAAGTTTCATGTCATGTAGACTAACCGTTAGACACAATTCAAAATTAGTGATTGCGAATTTAGCCTTGACTGCGAATTTCGTTTGACGAGCATTTAATGCAAGATATGCCTAGCACAACTTAGATATTTAGGCATGGTTTCTTTGTAATGTCTCTTTGGTGGTTATTGCCTATAAATATGCCACTAAATGGACTTGAATGCAAGAGAAAAACCATTGATATGTGCCAAAACTCTTACAAAGTTAATTCATAACTTTAATTTTTTTATTTCTTTGTACATAATTTGGTATGAGCTTTAAACACCTTGGGTTTGGGTTTGAGAATAAGCCCTTGTGTAAAAAACTCTTGTTTAGGTTTGAGAGTTAGTCTAGTTGTAAAACTCTTGTATAGGTTGAGTGTGAGCCATGGGAAAACACTTGTAAGGTTTGGTGTGAGCCTAAAACACTAGGTTGAGTGTGAGCATTAGGAAAACACTTGTAAGGTTTAATGTGAGCGTAAACACTAAGTTGAGTGTGAGCTTGTAAAACACTAGTGATTGAATGAAACACCCGTTTGGTGAATTGGGGAGTGGATATAAGATTGGTTAATACCTGAACAACTGTAAAACTCTTGTGTTCATTCTTCTCCTTCTCTTTCTCTAATCTTTCATATTTGTGAGCTTCCTCTAAAATCAAAACTTCAAATTTTCCATCAATCCAACCCCCTTTTCTTGGTGCACTAAGGCTAACACTGCCAAAACCTTATCAATCTGGTTGTTTTTATATATTTTGATGACCTTATATGCTTATTTATCTAAAGTGTAAAACACGAAAGTTGTAAATTTTTATCACCCATAAATGCTTATAATTACACGCCAAAAGTGTATAAAGATGATAAAAGAAGGGAATTTTTGAATGTAAAATAGGGGGAGATGACTATAGCTGAGCATAAGGTAAAGTTTAATCAATTATCTCATTATGCATAATTTATGGTGGCCATTAACAAAGATAAATGTTGTAAGTTTGAAGAGGGACTGAGATGTGAGATCAGAAGTAAGG
>CATIWR010247572.1:0-38555 GCA_949677035.1 Omphalea diandra
TTTAGTCCATTTTCTTCATTCCTTCATCCATTCTATAATTTATAGATGTTCTTTATACTTTTAGATGAGCTCTCAAACACCATTATTTATGATGCCATAATAAGCACACAACATGAAATAATTTGTCATATAACTATGCAATCACTACATATATGTTCAAGCATCCCAAATGTAACGGTGCAATTATCATTATCGTGTTTTTACAATTCACATGTCTAAATGATTTTTATCCTGTGCATATGTCCATGTGAGATTTCATATCATTTGATACAGTGCATATGCTTATATGTGATTTCGTACCATTTGTGCAATGAATATATTCATGTGATAATGCCAATGAATAGGGATATGAATGTTACATCTACCGTATATCAAATATCTTAAATTTGAAAAATTAAACAATTTTTTTTTAACCTTGTAATGTAAATGCAGTTCTAAGGAATATTTCTAAAATTTTTTATTCATGTTTTCTAAATCAGAACCCTCGATTTTTAAACTTATGATTACTTAGCTTGGAAACAACCATTAATTTCAGTAAATCAAAATTTTTTCAGAAGCAAACAGGATTTAAAAACGTAAAATATATACATATATTTTTAAAAATAAAGTGCAGATTTTGTTAATTCACTTTCTTTTTAATATGATTTTTGGAGCCTGGCAACACAGTTTGAATTCCTAGTTAATGGCTAGTTTAATAGTTTAATACAATGTGGGCAATTACAGGTGGAACAAACACAAAAGCATGATGGAAAAATTCTTTTTTGATGGAGAACCCAATAATAAAAAGTTTTTGAGATTCTTATTATAACAAGTTTAGTACTGATTTTAAAATAATAAATAGAGAAAGAACACTCTCGACGTGTGGGTCATAATAATAAACAAAAATTCAAGCTCCTTGGATGATAATAAGTGTTTATAAAACTAAATCGGTCGGCGAACCAAGTATTGATTAATTTTTAACTTAATTGATTTGATTAATTTACTTTAATTAATTCAGTAATCATAAAATTTTAAAAATAGTACTAAAATAATTCTAAAATAAAAAATTAAAAAATAGAATAATATTTGTAACAAGAAAAATAAAAATAATTTTAAAAATTAATATAAATTTAATCAAATCAGCCAATAATCTAATTTTCAATTTAATTAGTATTATCTCAATTTTAAAAATCTGAAAATAGAATCTATGAATTATATCAGTTAGTGGCGTTTATTTAATTGAGATAGCTGAAAAGCAAAGCCATCATCATTGAACAAAAATGAAAGTTAACATAAATGAACTTTACAATATTTTCCATTAACCCTACCACACATTATCATGACCGCTACGCACCTTAGCATTGTTTGTGCTTTTTTCTCCTTTTGTGTCTACTACTTAATTATATTCTATTTATTTATTTATTTCCATAAAATATATATCTTAATTTAATTTCTTTTAAATATGTATAATCTATTATAATTTAATTTTAGTGCTCACTTCTTAAATTGTGGCAAAGATTCAATTGGAAATCATTCAAAATTATTATTTGTCAAAAAGATTATATTGATAATATAATAATAAAAACTCATAAAATTAAAATTAATTATATACATTGATTAAAAATTAACAAAAATAGAAATACTGGAAATAACTAAAATCTTTTTTAAATACTGCACTATTCTAAACACTGTTTTTTGATAAACACTGTTGCTTGTACGTATATATATAGTCTATCAGTCTCATTCTATGTATCATATCCTCTATCCCTGTACTCTTTGGTTAGCTTTCTTCCGGGTAAAGAGAAGAAATTTTTTTTTTTAAAAAAAAAAAAAGGAAGAAATGGGTGCTCTTGATTACCTATCCAACATTTGTACTGTCACCACCACAAGAAGCAAACGCAAACCAATGCAGGTATATAGCTAAAATCATTAGCATCATGGTCTGTTAAGGAAAAGGAGAGTAATATGATCACTTTATCTATTTCTTGTTCAGCTACTGTGGCCTGGCCTTTTCTTTAAAAGATATTGATAATATATATATATATATATGGGTTGTGGTTTGTTTGCCTGCAGACAGTTGAAATCAAAGTGAAAATGGACTGTGATGGCTGCGAAAGAAGAGTTAAGAACGCTGTTAACTCCATGAAAGGTTCTCCCTTGAAGCTTAAAGTTTCTTTCTCTATATCACGGTCTTTGTTTAATCCCCTTTTTGTTTAATTTCCTCATTTGATATGTCGGGTTTTTTTTTTCACATCAGTAAAAATCACTAGACACTTAAATTTATATATATATATAAACAGGTGTAAAGACAGTGGAAGTGAACAGAAAACAAAGCAAGGTAGTGGTAAGTGGATATGTTGATGCAAACAAGGTGTTAAAAAGAGTGAAAAGCACAGGCAAGAGAGCAGAATTTTGGCCATATATCCCTCAACATCTGGTTTCCTATCCTTTTGCCTCTGGTGCCTATGACAAAAGGGCACCGGCGGGCTATGTTCGCAACGTTGTTCAAGCTTTTCCCGTCTCAAATGCTGCTGAGGACAACATTGCCTCTATCTTTAGTGATGACAATGTCAATGCTTGTTCTATTATGTGAAAAAAAAAAACCTACAAAAATGTTAGTCTTTTTCATGATTTTGTCAAAATTAATGGGTTGCTTTCTTTTTTGTCAGCAAGACGACCTTATAATTAATATAAACGTATGTTTATAGCTCAGTGATTAAATTTCTATAACACTTGTCTTTTAATTTGTTTGAATTTATATATAATTTATATATAATAACATAAGAAATATAGATATATCATATTTATATCAATTTTCCCTTATTTATATATAATTTTTTTGTTATTATTATGTATGTAAGTGTCCCTCTAATCTGAAATATGTCTAGCAATGATTGGTGTAAACTTTTCCCTTTTTTGGTGGAAGCAAAGAATGAGGTTATTTGGGAGCTTTTTTAATATGCAAGCACATGATTTCTCTTTTTCCCTTCCTCCTCATTTTAGAGGCCAGAAAAGGGTCAAAAAGAGAATTATAGTTGTGTTCATTTGGTGGTGATTGGTGAAATATTCAAAGGAGGGGATATGGAAGGCTAGGTTGAAGAATACGGTTCTTCTTTGGCCACCACCATACAACTAAACGAATAACGCAATGTCAAAATAGACACAATCGAATCAATTTGATTGATTGTTTGCTAATTTTATTGTGACACGGCCAAATTGCCACATCTTTAGAACTAGCTTTCATATCATGTCGGACTGTCTATTAGAAGTTGAATAGAAACATCACATTAATTTTTTTTTAAAAAAAAATTTTATGGAATTTTTTACTCTTAACAAATATAACTTCATAATTGATATTCCAAATTTAGAGGCAGCAAATGGATTAATTGAGGCAAATTAAATTTAGGTTATTTTGAGTGGTATTTTTTTTTATAGATATGATTGACTATTTTTGCTTTCAATAGAATCAAATTATCCATCAATCAAATTAGATACAAAAGTAATTTTTAAATAAATATCAAATTAGTTTTCAGATTTTAAATTAATTCACTCACAAATATTTGACCTTTTCTTAAAAAATTATTAAGTTAAATAGAGTCAAATTCATATCAAATTTTTAAAAAAATCAAGGACTAAATCGCACTAGAATCGAATTATTGGCCTTTAAATTTTCAGATAATATAGATCATGTCAACCACATCTATCTAAATTTACATTAGAATCAAAATCATACTGATTGAATTTTGATGTCATTTACATTTGCCGTTGTAAGAATCACCAGCATATATTTGAATATGCTGAAAATGCTAAAAGTAACTAACGAAAGGTGAAAAAGAAAATAAGATAATCTAAATGGCACCAACTAAAGAAAAAAGTTTGCTGGGAAATTGCTTCATTGGTACGGTGAAGACCTGTTTCTTTGCTACTATATGTCTGTACAAAGAAGTGAAAGTTGGGAATTTGAACTTCTGTAATATGCGCATAAAGGTGGTAAGAAGGAATGAACTTCGAAAATATAACAAAATGAGAATATATGAGTTAAGTTATATATATATAAAATCAATCAAAATTAACTTAATTAGTGGTGATAAAGTGATTCTCAAAGCTCTGAAATTATGAACTCAAATCTTATGATATCTTAATGATCTAAGGAAATAAATATAAAGGATAGTTTATAATTCACTAGAGATGACAATTTTTCATTTGATTTGAATATGTTCAAAAAAATTTGATTCAAAATTGAAATAGATTTAAAATAGCGGAATGTACACCCTCCACAGTACACTCTCTACTCTTTTTTTTAGCTAAAAACATTTATATCTCATATGTTATAAAAAATTTTATGGTACATTAATTTTCCTTCTAAGTTTTGTTCATATTTTTATGTCATTTGCACCGTTGCTCTATTTGATATGCTTCCTACAACTGTTCAGTGTTTGATTATTCTTGCACTATTTTTGCTTCACATTATCACGATTCTTGATAGTTTTGCTTCACATTGTCACGAATATTGCATCGTTTCCATATTCGTTTTGTTTTTTAATTAATCTAGTTTTTTTTACGGTTGTGAGATTTTATTTTTGTTTTTTAAGATTTAAGATTTTATTTTTGTTTTCTAAAATTTAATAGTTGTTTTTGTTATCATTGTTGTTTAAAATAAAAAAAAATTATAAATTATAGTAAAATTTTAAGTAAAAATTTTGCTATAATCTTTATTCTTTATTAATTAATTTTAAAAATTTTATAGAATTACAATGATATAAAAAAATTCAATATTTAATATTATATTATTTTTCAGTGTGATGAAAGGTTTTTTTTTAAAAAAAAAAATTAGCAATCTTCATTAATTTTTTTTAAGGCAATATTGTTCACCAATTTTCAACACACAATCCCCCAAATTTTGGCTTTTAAGTTTTGTGGAATGAAAGGAAAGCATTGACAGTAAACCCCAACTTAAAATTTGGCATGCATCCTGAAATGGGTGATGATCTTATCCAAAATTTTGTTTAATCACAGATTAATTGATTAATAATTACCATATAATGAGATAATAACATCAAACAACCTTTTTATCTTCTGCCTAACTTTCTTTATTAATTACCGCCTATAGATATTTTATAAAATTGAACATTGTTTTAAAGAGTATATCTTATCAACTTTACCTTTTTTCGCCTCTATGTATTATAATATTAATCATTAAGAAATGGCACTAAATAATTTAATCAAATTATATTAATAAAGGAGTAATGATTATTGGAAGCACCAGCCTTAATTTATTAATTAATTAGTTAATCTTATCTTATTTTATTATAAAAGAAACTTCCATATTACCTTTATTTTAAGGCATTTTTCACCCTTGGTTTTGTAGTTTAGTTTATAACCCAATAATTTAAATTGATTTAAGAAATATATTTATTTTGTTGGGATTGTAATGAAAATTGTTGTGACTATTCCTTGGAAAAAAATTGTCCATGAGACATGGAGGGAGGAATATCAGGAATTTTTTGACCAAAAAGACAGCAGAATTAGAAGATCTTGCATTTGACTAGAAGTCTGTAATTAGGTTAGGTCCCGTCAAGAAAATTACCAAACATCACACAAATTATTGTACTCTAATTTTTATTATCCAACTTCCTAAGGACCAAAAAAAAAAAATTGAGGCATTAAAAATTTCGGAGATGTACACAATTACAATTATGAAATTGAGTTTGGAATGTGTAGTTCTAATTTAATTAATTGAGAACAATTTTGCTTATGTTAATTAATACAAAATTTTAAAATTGATTTTCTAACTCTATTAGTAATTTGTACCAGCCTTATTATTTGATTAAGATTTTTTAATTATATTGATAATATTTAAAAGAAATAAATTTATCAGAATTTCAATTTATAATTTTGACATTATGAAACGTATGCTCGACCATCAAATTATTTAAGTGTGAAATGGCGACTAAATCCCACATTACTACATTAGTGGGAAAAAAAGAAATGAAAGATTTATAAAGCCCAACTCAACTATATATTAAAGTAATCCAAGCATGACTGGTTTGAATTAAGTCTGGTCTCGTCAGAGGGAATTCAAATATAAGGGATTTTGAAGATTCCTATTATTTTCTGATTTGATGAGTAAAAGGGGAGTAGAATTTACAGATTTCTTTTATGACTAAAATCTATGAGTTTTAAAAACTTATAATGCATTGACATATATTTCACAACTATAAAAAAAATGCTGTTCAAAAAAATTGAGATGGGTTTTGAAATTCCATATATGAGGTAAGTTATTATAAAATTCTTCATTTTTTTAAACAATGTTGCATAATTAGCTTGTTTTATAATAGTCACGATATGTTAATTGTTAGTATTAATAAATGATAGCTTAAAGAAATCTACACTTATGATAAAATTTAAATCTAAACAATACTATTAGCTACTCGACTAAAATATTATTTGTTAAAATTCTTCAATTTAATAAAAAGTATCTTTTTAGTTAAATCAAACTAATATTGTACAAATAGAAGAGTTGCAAAATTTTATCAAATTGAAAATGTAAATTTAATCTATAAATTTGACAAATTCAATAAATTTTGAACATTTTTTATTCACGCGAAAGCTGATTTAAATATTAACATATATCAACTTACTATTTGAAAAAATATATAGGTTTTGAATTAACTTGCAATTTTCGATATACCCCAATGTTAGATGTTGGTGGCAGAGAAAATTAATAGTGTAATAATAGATATATAAATAATTTAATGGACTTGAGATTGTTTTGACCATTAAATAGAAAATTAAAAGAAAAATAAAGGGTCTTGTGAAGAAATTTTTTGTCAACTGAACTATAAAATCAACAAAAAAAACCTTCTTTGGGATCAGGTTTTTGGAATTGGTGTCATTATTCAAAATCGTTTGGATTTTATGTGTTGCTATTCTAGTTTTGCCTCGTGTTGGAGCGAATTCAATTGAACTGACTGAATTGATTGCCCTTAGGGAGGAGCATTTACTAGCATAAGAATGTGGTGTTTCGGATTTGTGTGCTGAGTCAGATGCATTGAGTGTCGTGCAGTTGGTTTATTTAGTCTTTTCTGTTGTTGAAAATGGTTTAATAATTGATGATATTATTCAACTTTTTGTGTGTTAAGGGTCATAATATTATTTACATTGGCAGGCAAAGGAATAGTGTGGCTTATACATTGGCTAGGTATGCTTTTTCTTTGGACAATTTACAGGTTTGGATCGGGGATGGGATTCCTTCTTGGCTTTATTATCTTCTTTCTCAGGATTGTATGTAACTTTGAGGCTTTATTGTATTTTGTATGCTTAAATGCATTTTTTTCTTCTCGAGGTTTTATATATTGGGTTTTCTTCAATAAGGTTTTTTAAACGAAATATCTTACTGTAAAATTCTTTTTCACATTAATCCAAGTCTTTTTTAATCTAAAAAAACAAAAAACCTTCTTGAGTGCCAAACTCCTGTACACTGTATATGAAGTGTACGTATAATATAATATCAGGAGGAAGAGCCAAGAAAGCAAGAAGAGAGCAGCGCCATTTCTTCAGTGTCTGTAGTACGTTTAATAATAAAACAAAGGCACACCACTCAGCAAAACAGGGAGATTTGTAGCCTAAATTAATGGTACTGCATAATCTAATTTCAGATTGCCTTTTGTTTGTGTCCTTAGGATTTTTTCACCTTCTTGTCTCAGAGTAAGACATATCTAGACCATGTTTAGTGTTGTCAATATAAGTTTTTAAGAGGATTTTTTTTTTTTGCTAATTGATAATGAATCTTTTTAATATAAATTTAAAGAGTCAAAATTAATTTTTTTAAAAAAATTAATTTAATTTTAAAAATTAATTTAAATAATTAAAGAAATTTATTTATTCACTGTATATACTTAAATCAAAATCATGACATATTAAATTTATAGATTTTTTATTCTATATGCAGTTTATAATTTTTTTAATGTGAGATAGAGAACATTTAATCTTTTTCCCAATTTGCAAATGTCAATCACTCTTTCAGCATGCAAAATTTGCGCAATTAATTTAAGGAGGGGTGCACAAATTCCGATTAATAAAAATGAATATATGTTTAAAATTCATCTAATTCGATTGGTTTTTTCAATATCTTTTTTAATTGGTAATCAAAATATTTATTCAAACCAGTTCATCAATTTAAATAGTTAAATTTCGAGTAATATCCATATGTTTTCCCATACTCTATAATTTTAGAACTTAAATTTATTTTTGCAATATACATCAAATTTGAGAATTAAATTCAACATTATTATCTTAATAATTAATTACATTGCGTATATTTAATAATAATTTCATTATATATACATATATATGGAAATTTTAAAATATTGATATATTTGATTTGATTAATCAATATGAAAATTTATAAAAGTAACTGAACTGAATATTTTTATATTTTTAAATAATGAAACTTAAAGTGAATCAAATTAATTCAATGATCTATTTTTAAGTTTTAAAATAGATGAAAGTAACTAAATTAGATCAAACTAAACTAGATATCTTTATTTTTATTTGATTCAATTTTAACTAGATTGTAATAGGGGTGTAATCGAACCGAATCAAGTCGAATCATATCAAGCTCGAGCTTGAACTCAACTTGAAAATTTGAAGCTTCAGCAAACTTTAATTTTTAAGCTCAAGCTCTATCAAAGTCAAGTAATTGAATACTTAAACTCAACTCAATTAGGTTCATTTATTCATATAATTTTTTTTTAAAAATCTTATAATTTAAAATTTGGGTTCAAATAAATTTGATTAAGTATGAATTAATTAAACACGATTGGTAATATTGTAAATATGTTTAAACTTGATTAGGCTCACAAACCTTTAGAGTAAAGTATTTTGATACTCGAATTCAACTCGCTTAATTATTTGAGTAACTCGAGCTTGACTCAATTAATTTTGAGTCGATTTTGAGTATTTCTCGAGTCGATTTTGAATAGTTTATGAGTTATATCAATTTATTTATACCCCTAGACTGTAGATCATAAAAAAAACACAAAAAAGAAAGAAAAATCATTATTAAATTTAAAAAGTGACTTTGGGTGATTTTTAAAGAAAAAAGAAAAAAAAAATAAGAGAGTGTTTGGTGTAGTTGATAAATACTACAGATAGAGTTTTATCACCAATTGGCAAGCCATATATAACATCAACTAATAATGAATATAACTCTAATCAACTATGGTTTTATCGGCTCTTGTTTAGAACTTTCATAAACCTTTGGAATAATAACTAAAGAAAAGTCAAAATTATTCTTGAACTTTTGCAATAATAACTAAAAAAAAGCTAAAATTATTCTTAATAACTAAAGAAAAGCCAAAATTATTCTTACTTTATATTATTCTTAAAATTTTATTATCCGCTTACCAACTATAAATTATAATATTTTAATTATTTATATAAAAATAATTTATTTTTAATTATTATAAGATTTAAATTTTATAAAAAATATATAGGGAATTTTAATTACTAAAAGTGTATTAACATATAAACCAATTGACATTAATAAAAATAATTACTAAGATTTCAAAAATAGAAAATAATAATTATAGTATTTTAAATTTTGAAATAATATTTTACAAATATACGTGAAAAATATATTATATATTGTATATTTTATTTTTATTTATATAATTCAATATATAAAATATTAAAATTATATATTGAATCTCATGATACTTATTTACTAAAATTGAGAGTTCATATAATTATAGAGACAAATCTATTTTCTCATATTTTGAGATCATTTTAATATACTTAACAATTATTATCAATAAATTAAAATAAAAAATTTCAAAATATAAAAAGGTACATGATTCATTCATTCCCAAATTTTACTAGCAATTACAACTATTATCTTTATCGTCTTTAAGTTTTCAGAACTTATTCTAACTTAAGCATTAGATTGATAGTAAAACTCCGAGCTCCATAATTTACTTTAATCGTCTTCTTTCCAGATCCTTCCGATCAACTTGAAATCAAAGGCTGTCAATTATTATTATTATTATTCAGAATAGGGTCACCGAAAGTTGGCCCTTTGGTAGTTCAAAAACAGAGCAAATATATGATGATACTATTAGGGAAGGAAAGTAAGCGATAATTGTCCTTCCCGCTGATATTCTGATGGGATGCGATGAGAAGGTTTCTCTTTTAACACCACACGTCAATAAAAAGTGTCGTTCTTTTAAAGAACTAAAGAGCTTTTTAAAGCTTGACCTTTCTCCTCCTTTGAATCCGAAACCCACAAACAACAACACGGCACAAGAATCTAAGCTTAGACAAGAAGCTCCCTCTTCAATTTTCACTTTTTTGCATCTGTCAAATTTAGTCGGTACTTTGTTCTTGGGTTTCTTCTTCCAAAAGGGTCATACCTATTTTAATCAATATATAATTAACTTTAATATCAAAATTATTTACAAAAATATTTATCATTTTTTTAAAATATTAATTACTCTAAATCTTTTGAAATTTGTCATATTTAACTAAATCGTTATTTATTTTAAATATTATAGAAAATCATCTCTTATATTTTGTCATGTTACACTAAAAAAATCATTTTGTTAAATTTATATAAATGTCTAAAGATTTTTTTTAATATAATATGATAAACAGGAGTAATAATTTAGTATAATATTTGAAATAAATAAGAAATGATTTAGTTAAATATGATAAACACTAAAAATTCAGAGTAACTAATCCAATAAAATACAAAGTTCATTTTTAATCAAAGTCTCTTTAACTAATAGAAAATGATATTTTTAATATCAAAATATTTTTTTAGTGTAATGAGATAAATATGAGAGATGACTTAATATAATATTAAAAAATAAAGATGACCTAATTAAATATGACAAACATCAAATGGTTTAGAGTAATTAATCTTTTTTAAATCGATAACTTGACAAATAAACAATTTAGAAATTATATATTATGTCATATCATACTACTTAATTAAAAATCTACAAAATAATTAACTAAAAAATATATCAAAGAAAAAATATATACAAGGAAAGAAAGAAATACTTAAAAAAAATTTAAAAAAACTAACTATTTTGTCCCAGTTAAATAATAAAATATTTAAATTAATTTAATTTAAAAATTATTTATTTTGATCTTTCTTATGTATTGAATAAAATAAAATATAAAAAATATGATAAACATTTTTAATTAATAATTTTATAATATTCTTACACTATAAATTGCACAAAACACCAATTAGCAAATAGTATTTGCTTTGATTTTTGTTAATATTTTCAATATATTTGTCAGAAAAAGGGACATTGTGAAATAAATATGTAAAGTTTAATAATTTAAGATTAGATTTTAAAGTTAAATTGTTGTTCTCTCCTTTTTGTTTTATAACATCTTCATTTTTGTATTTCATAAGAATATTTCTTCTTATCATCTTCTAATATTTATTAATAAACTCTCTCCCACTTACACTATTACATTGTTCTTCAATATTTTGTTGGCTTTTTTTATCTTTTATTTTTTTAATATATAAAAATTAAATAAATGTGATGATTTTCTATGCTGTCAAACTTTTTAAATTATTTTTATTCAAACAACTTCTTATATTATTAAACTTTTTATTTTTTCTTTTAGTTGATTGAGAAAATTAAATTCTTAATTATTAGTTTACTTACCACATAGTAATGTAAAAATATATTATATTATCATTTCTCAAAAATATTATGTTGTTAATATAATTATTTGACAATAAAAAGTACTTATTTAAAAATGAATTTAATATCAAAATTAATAATATATATTGATTATTCTAATTTAATTACAATTATAATTTTTATTATTTTATTTACTTAATAATATTTTCATAAAATAAAAAATATTTTATAAAATAATAATAAATTTTAATTATTATTTATATATTTAATTATTCCATTAATTAACTAATTATTTAATAAAAACAAATATTAATTTTATTTAAATTTATTATTATAATCATAGCATGTAATGTGTAGGTTAACTACTAATATATATATATATATATATATATATATATATAGCAAGCTAATAATTTTTAAAAATTTGATAAGTGACTTTTCAAAAAATTTATTTCATTAATCAATGTGCAAATCATTTATTATTTTTATAAATTATTTCATTCATTGAAACTAAAAAAATATTGATAGCAATTAAATTGAGTAATGAACACAAAATTGTTTCACTAGTAAATGCATAAATTATTTATTAATTTTTATAAATTATTACATTTTTAAATTATATCATCAATTATTGGTTACATAAATTATTATCGATTACAGAACGTTTATTATTTTTTAAATTGTCACAAATATTCCTTTGATTGGTAGCTTTTGGGCCATTTTCCATCTATTATGCATGGGTTTGATAAGATAAAAGTAGGGGGAATGTATAGGATTACCTAAAAACAAAAAATAAATGACAAATATATCTTAGCTAAACATAATTCTTAAAGAAATTTATTCTCAACAAAAAATTCTATATATGCTTTGTTCCTCATGTCTTTAATCAACTCCAATTAGAAAAATCTCAAAATAATTATACAAAAAAATATGAATGAAGATCTTCTTACCTAAGCAGCTCCATCGAGTCTTCCTCTCCGTGTTCTTCTTTTTCTTCTTATTCTTCACGCACACAACATTATCAAAACGAAAATATGAAGACAAATTTGTTTTCTCACACGCAGTTGTAGTTTTACAAATCTAATTTAAAGAGAGAAAACTATTTATTATATACGTTTCTCTTTCTTTTTTCTCTCTAAAACATATTTAATATGATTTTTAATATTTATTTTATTATTTAGAATAAAAAATTATCAATTTGGGTATATTAAGGATGAAATACAGTTAAAAATGAACATAGTTAAACTCAAAATTAATCATAAAAGAGAGAAACAAAATCAAGTTGTTAAAGGTTGAAAATGAAGTTTACGTTTAGTTATTTTTACACAATAAAATGTTTATAAATGGTTCATTACTAGTTTATTTTGATTGATTATTAATTTATAAATAGTTTATTTTGGTTTTACTTTGAAGAAAATGTTTGCGTTTAGTTTTTTTTATATAGTAAAATATTTATAAATTGTTTATTATTGATTTATTTTAATTTATTATTGGTTTACAAATGATTTATTTTGGGTTTACTTTTATTTTATGAAACCATCAATAAAAGAAAATAAGAAGAAAAACAATTAGAATATAGATATTATCTTCAACCTCTAATAAACACAATTTTTTTCTCTTTTTATGACTAATTTTTATCTAAAAAACATTCATTTATTAACTATTTTTAATCTAAAATGCATAAAAATTTATGATTTTTTTTATTTTAAACAATAAGAATAACAAAAACAACTATTAAATCTTAGAAAACAATAATAAAATCCACACACATCTTCATTTTCTTACTATTTTTTAAAGAGGAAAAAACAGAAATAGAGTTTTTTTTGTATTATTCTTCTTTATTATTGAGGCAATGATAGTGATGGTAGTGATTGTCGTCGCTTCTATTGTTTTGATCTTCATCTTATTCTTCATTTTTTAGAGAGAGAAAATGACTGAAAGAAACAAAAAACATGAATGATGAAGACAAGAACATAACATAAAGAAATAAAAGTCTTAGCAATAAGAGCGTAAAAAAATAAAAATTAATGTACCATAATATCTTTTTAGAATATGTGGGATATAAAAGTGTTTAGTAAAAAAAAAAAGGCGCACCATGTTATTATCTCTAAAAGTAGCTCCTATGATAATATTCTAAAAAATTGAGTAATAAATATAAAATTATTTATTATTAAATGCATAAATCATTCATTAATTCTTATACATTTTTTTTAAAATTATTTCATTAGCTAAAAATGTGATCAATAATAACACTTTAATATTTCATGTGAAAATGAAAATATTAATTTCTTTGCCTATTTTAAAACTTAATAATATCTATAATATATTCATCAACATTTACCCTACATAAAGCACATATTGAAATATGGTCATTTATTCTTTTTATTTCATAGGTTGTGGTTCACTTCGCTATTTTTTTATACCATATGTCAAATATTATGAAATTTTTTATCCATTAAGTTATTTTTTTCTTTCATATTTACAATGAATTCCAAGTAATTATTTATTTTATTTTTAAAAGATTATAAAAAAACTGAACAATATTAGCTCATCAAAAATCTAAATTTTGACAAAAATTATTGCAAAATCAAAGTGACATTATTAGGATTATGGGCATCAATTTTAAAAATCAAAGTTTCAATCTGAGATGATTTTTTTTTTTTTTTAATGTGAAAGTAATACATCTATGTTTTTTAGTATACAAAATTGAAAGAGTATTAGCACTTTTATTGATTGTTCTTTTTCAATTTCAATGCAGTCAAATTACGTTGATGCCATTTTAAAGAAGAATATAACAGTTTAATTCAGAGAACTCTTGGAAGAATGAAAGATTTATTTGATCAAATATTTTAATATAATGCTCAATGAAGAATGTTTATTGTATTATTTAAGGTGGCAAATCAATGATCAATTATTTAAAAAATGATTATTGAATAAGTAAGAGACAATGATATTGCAATTTCTAGATATAGGTTTGATCTTTTAGATTTCTAAAATTTAAATCAACACTATAAAAAAAATTGTCCTCACAGATAATATAAATTAATAATTTTTAAGATTTTATAAAATTTAAAACTGTATGATTTTACACGTGATATTCAATTTATTATATATTTTACAAATATAATTGAATTGCTAAGGAGTTTAAAAGACTTCTGGTACTAACAGTTGAGCTCCAAAATTTAAAGTCTTATTAAAATCAACTAGATTTTTTTAACTTTAGTGTGGATTATAGATAATTTATTTAGATAAAATCAATTAAATTCATATATTTATATAATATATATGATTTTAATAAATTCGGTTGGTCTTGCATCTTATTGAAACCTTTGGCTTGGTCTTCGCTGTAGTGATATTTATTAGAAATAAAAAAACCTTCAACAGAAAAAGCCCAATGAACAAAATTCCAGGAAGTGCCTCTATCTAATTGAATTTGTTCAAATCCTCCGGTCACCATCCCTTCTCCCGAAATGGTGCAAAGCGCTTGGGCGACTTATCTTTCTTCCTAATTTGTCCATTTTATTATTCTTGGTCTCTGCTGCCCTAAATAGAAAATATTGTTTAAAACAAATCTGCGAAAATACATCACTCGAAGAAAACAAAAAATCTCTACACATCAAAAATATTTTGCAAGAGAATCTGAGTGCAGTTCCAGATTTCGTAGTTCTGAGCTTCCGTTATGGACGAGAATCCAAGTCCAACGGAGGACCATTGACATTGAGTACAGTATCCAAGATATCATCACATAAAGCATACATGATTCTGCATTGTCTACGTGCACATATCGTGCCTGACAAATCTGGAGAAACTATTAAGTGGGGACTATCAGATGCTATTTCCTAATCGTAAAAGATTAAATTGTGAGCAGTATTTTTCCAATTGGATCAGAGTAATCAGTCAGCCTGCAAAATTGAGAATCAATTCAATGTCAAAAATCAATCGCTTAATTAAAAATTAGATCAAATTAATTTAATTTAAAATTATATTATTTTACAAAAATTTTTTATAATTTTAAAAATTATACTACTTTACTTAAAATTTAAATTTTTAAAATATTTTTTATTATTTTATCATATTATATATATATATATATTTTTAATTGTTATTTATATTTATTTTCAAAAAATTAAAAAATACTTCATTAAATTGAATTAATCAAACTGATTATATCAATTAAATTAAAAATCAATCAACTAATTAGTTCTATCTCCATCCAGTTTTGAAGACATTGAATTTGAGCTTCACTTGTCAAGCCTAGCATGTTCGAAATTAACCAAGGCATAAAAAAAAAAAAAAAGAGAGTTTCACTTAGGTGTGATAGTAAGAGAGCTAATGATCATCCCAACAATGTTCATGTCCTCGAAATTGCATCCGAACTTATCAAAGTTTCAGTACCCATTCTGTATTTCCGGAGGACAAAATTTCAAAAATATAATCTGTAACAAAGGGTGTTAACTGATTAGTCAAAACGTTTCAATGACCAACCTCATTCACTAGCCAACTAGGTCATACACTATCACGAGAACATGGTGCACTCTGCCTGAGATAAGAAGAAAATATTGGCACACAGATTCTGCCTGTCAATTCTATCAGCCTAGTCAAATCAACACTTTTCAGACCTCCTGTTCAGTTATACACCACACATTTTTCTCTCTTTGGTTTTTGTCCTTTAGAAAGCTGTAGTCTTCTCTCCAGGTGGTCTTTAAAGGATGAAACACAGTAGTAGAAATAGGAAAACAGAAGAATCTGTTGGTGCATTCTTTATTTCTCGAAACCTTTTTGAGTTTTTATGAAAATGTTCAGAAATAGTCATGAGCTCCTAAAGATTAAGGTCTCTTCCTATTTTGTTATCCTTATCTAACAGTATCTGCCTAATGCCTTTTTGTCTTGCCTTGGTTGATTGTTTTGCCTTCTGCTTTAACACATTCGGTTTGTGTTGCATCTTTCTTTACAGACACATGTTCTCAAAGTACATATTAATTGTGAAGGCTGCAAGGAGAAAGTGAGAAAACTCCTCAAAAAAATTGAAGGTATCGTGTAATTGTTGTTTAAGAAAAAATTTTGCATGTCAGCGTTTTTTCTTTGACTGTATACACTTGAAGAGCATATTTTACCAGTCTTTATAAAGGTTTATTTGCGTATTTGGTATTGGATTCAGGTGTGTACTCAGTAGACATAGATACAGCAAAGGGGGTGGTTATGGTGTCCGGTTGTGTAGATTCTTCTATCTTAATCAAGAAGTTGGTGAAATCTGGTAAAAGGGCAGAGCTTCGGTCTCCAACTTCCAACTATAACCTGAACCAAGAACTAGCCAACATGAACCCTATACAGTTTCCAGCCAATAACCTCAGTGCCTCCAAGAACCAATACATGTTTCCTGCATCTTTTGTGAATGACATCGAAGATATGGAGAGCTATGAAAACCTTCCTAACAAGAATATTGGGATGGAGACAGTGGACGATGGGACTGATGAAGATCTAATGGCAGCGAAAAGAATGGGAAATGGCTACATGGATGAGTACTTTTTAGCTGGTGACAGCATATTGGAAGATGATATGGCATCCCTGATGGATCCTGAAGATTATCAGGAAAATGGTACCGGCAGTCTTGGACTAAGAGTAGATGAATTTGATGGGATGCCAAGTTATAAACATAATCATCTATCACCACTGATAATGACGAACAGGCAGCAAGGGCACCACTACAATCCCTCTACACACAAGAATTTTATTTACGTGCAAGATGGACAAACTAACACTAACATGATAAATGATTTCTACATGCATCAGCCTCGTGTTATAAATCAGGCATTCTCTCTGTCTCCTCCCTATACTGGATATAACTTCCATATTGCAGCACCTCACTCCTATTACTGGTAAGATAGATTTGGTTAAGGAATGAGATGGGTAATGTTATTATTGCAGGAATTTCTCTGTATTTCTTTTATGAAAGTTATTTGATCAAATTTTCGTGTTCTTTTGACTTCCTATTACTTTGTTTCGGTTTATAATATATTCTGTATTGGTCAGAGTTTAATTAAATTCTTTGCTTTGTGGGATGCTCGGAGAGGTATTGGAAGGAAAGACCAGAAGTCCATTTCATCAAATAGACAGAGACATGTATGCGAGACTTATGCATTTTTAAAAATCATAAATTGGTTTCACATCTATGTAATTCCATACTCTTCTAGGTGGAGCAATTTCATTTAGAAGTAAGAACTCGTAATATATATATATATATATATATATCTGTGTGTGTGTCAAGTTCACACAATTTGTTTGTTTGAGACCAAAACTATTTGGGAATATGTTATGCAACCCAGAACTATATTTTACACTACAATTTAATATTCTCATAAACAAAATTGCATGTGTAGGCTGTTGAGTATCTTGCTAGCCATCAACTGTCAAACTCCTTCCTTTACCCAGGAGTTGAACAAAAAGAAAAAGGAACTTTGTCTTATTTGGGCAACTGCACAGTTAGTAGGTTAATGTTGACGGGGATTTTGGAGAAGGGTGAATATCTATTTAGAAAATGACTCTAGACCATTCAAATAGCTTGTGAGAATATCTCTCAAGACACAAGCCTCCAACCGCCCGAACTACAAGCCTGGTGCTTAACTAAAGTTGGTTATCCACGTCGTTAAATCATTTAATGTATTAATATCTCTATAACTATAGAGTAACAGTTGATTTATAACACAAATTTTAAGGTAATGTTTGATAATATGTAATGAGATGTAATCAAATACAAACTCAATGAACTATTAAATTAAAATTTATTTTAATTACATTAAATTGCATTTTATCAAACATTATTTAAAGGTTAATATAGTTGGCAAGTAAGCTTAATCTTCCACCTTGTTGACTGGAGTTCTAGCGCTAAAACTAAAATAGATGGTAATATTTTCCTACAAATCCTCTAGGGATAATCAACATTGAACGCTATAACAGATACCTCCATGATCATGAACATTCAGATTTCCACCAAACAATTTTGAACACCATGATTTCCGTACGTTTAGATATCCCTTGTTCAATAAGGTGAGCTATAACAACACTTCATATAGAAATCTTGTGCCAGTTAATAAAAAGCCGTGTGCCAGTCTCGAAAATCAAAATAAACTTAGCACTGCAGCAAATAGAAAACCTTCAAGACATAAGCGTTGCCACAAATTGCTTAATTAGATCCCTCAGAAGTGATCCATTGACGAATTACGTTCCCATCTTAAAAAAAAAAAAAAAAAAAAAAAAGGGAAATCCAGGGACTTGGTTTCCTACCTTCAAATATTATTTCACTCCAAAAGAAAGCTGGATCATTCTAAGCAATGCTCTTTTTAAATAGTACATAAACAATGCAATGGCCATATTCTAAATTAAAAAACTAAGCTCCAATTAATCATCAGAAAAGAACCATATGATAAGAATGCATCAGCAAATAATTCTAACAGAAAATGCAAAAACATAGGAAACCAAAAGCAAAGCAAATATGTCTATATATTTTACAAAATCATTTGTCAAAAGCACAGGCACAAGAAATTATTAAATCAAACTCTACATATATATATAAGAAAATAGTAAATTCGCACTACATAAATTAGCAAGAATGCTCTCAGAAGTGATCAAGAAATCATAACGTCATGCTGATCCAAAATATTATATAATCATGTTCAATCCTAAGGAACGTAAGTGGAGAACAGAAATGAAAAATAATAAAACAAAACAGACTTCCAAGGGTTAAGAAATGTACAGGTAACTTATCTCATTGTTGAATGGAGAAAACTACAATCTAGCGTTTTTGATCCTTCCTTCGTCGAGACTGCACCTTCTGCCATTTTTTTCTTGGAACCAGTTTGCTCTTGGGTTTCAACTTTAACTCAGGTGAGAACTTGTAATTTGGATCTCTCATGCGTGCTTGTATATCCTTGAAGAACTGCATATTCAATCTTTTAGGTCCTCCCTGTCTAAGCTCCTCATATTCTGGTCCAGAAACAATATTTTCAAATGCTCCAATTAGAATGTCTATATCACTCATGACTTCCCACACATTGGTATAACGCCCATCTGGCCCTTTCTTTAATTTTTTTAAGGCATTCTCAACTGCAAGTTTCCTAGCTTGCTTCCCTGGGGACAACTCTTCAGGTTCATTCTCTGCTTTCAATAATTCTGAGATTGTGCGATATTTAGGTTTTTCCTCAAACTCAAACAACTTATCTAGATATTTATCACTAGCTTCACTCGGGTATGCTGCTGTAGGAATATCATCATCGTCATCACCTTCGCTACCAGTCCATAACGTCTTCTCCTCATCACTGCCAGACCATACACTCCATAGCTCGTCACTATCATCAGCATCAATAAGATGTGAATGCTCCTTTGCCTGCCGTCTTACTTTCCGAATTTCTTTTTCAAGATGATTCTGATCTTTTCCAGAATCATTTTCATCCTCACTTTCATCTTCACTTCCTGTCCATAAGCAAGCATCTTCTTCCATCTCTTTCTTCCAAGCTTTCTTGAATTCCTCATCACCTGGTTTTGCACTGCCAAATAGATCATAATGCTTTCCCGAGGAGCGAGCATGCCACCGTGATGCTGCAAATATCCAAAACAGGCTAAGCATCACGTTCACAAGCAATAGAAACCAGACTTCTTGGACTCTGAATTACTAGTGTCTTTTGGCACAAGATAAAACAAGTAATCTTTATTGTTTCTTATACCCATCTTGATTGATGAATAGACATAAGGAAGCAACAATAGTGCCTCAATGCTGCTCCAAAAGAGCTCAACGTGCTAGCTCATGCAAAACACTAACAATACTTTTAGCATTTCAAGAGCTGAAGAAAATAAATGAAGAGATGGAGTTATAGATTTCCACAGGATTTCAAGTAAAAACAGATAAACCCAGAACTAGAAAGAGTGTCCAATCAAGAAATTTAAGTTTGCAGCACAAAATAAAGAAAACGAAAATGGGATCACTTGAAGCAATCAATAAATGCTATGAGGTTTTTAACAAATACATAGAGTACGTTACCAACACTTCCAATAACAAGATTAGAACTCGGCACTAACTGTATAAATCATCTTTCACAAATAAAAAACATGTTATATTTATTATGAATATGAAATTCAAAAGCTAACCTTGAAAATTTGGACAAAACCCACAAAAAATGGGATTTCTTGAATAATTCATAAGAGGTAATCTGGAAGACAAAGCAAATGGTTTTTTGAAGATAGTGGCAGAGAAGAAACATTTGTAAAGAAAGAAAGAAAGAAAGAAAGAATATTAACCTGGAAGATGGTGGATGTAGAAAACGGGGCTTTAGGATTCTCAAGACAGAAGGGCGGCATGAAATGCAGGAACAGAGCCGAGTGGTCATCTTTGCCCTCTGCCTAGTTGTTCACGTTTGCCGATTTCAAATAATTATGGGTTTTTAACTTCTTATGCTTTAAATTTTATGTGTTTAGTATGTTTTATTTTTAAAAAAATTTACAAAATTAGTTCAAGCTTTTTTTTTTTTTGGGAGTTGGGGGGAGAGAGAAATGGAATTTAAAAGTTTATCCTAAATAAATAAAATATATTTAGAGTATGATTGGATTGTAGGTTTATAATGAAATGGAATGGAAGAAATTAGTTTAAAGAATAAATTTATGTTTGGATAGAATGAGTTAGAATAGAATGAAGTGATTTAAAAGGTTTTAGTAAACCTTTCTAAAATCATTCAAATCAACATATTGGAACACTCCATGGATTTGAAAATGAGTTGAAAATTAGGGTGTTTCCATGGGTTTGAAAATTAAAAGACAATTTTGCCCTCATTTTGGAGATTTTGGCCAAAATGTGTTCTTTTCTTTTTTTTTTTCTGACTTTTTTCATTTTTTCGTTTTTATTTTAATTTAATGATAATAATAATCAAAATGATATTAATATGATAATCAAAATTCCTATAATTAAAATCTATGCCCAAAATATTTAATTTTCATAAAATTAAATTCTTCCTCGATAATTAAATTAATTTTCATAAAATATATAAATTAACATGTTTATATTAATTTTCTTGAATATAAATATAATATTTTCACTTAAATAAATTAACTTTAAATTTATTTAAATTAAATAACAAATCATTCATAATTAATTATTTTCATGACATGAAATATTTCTCATAAATGATTTGATTTCTCAAAATTAATAAAATTTTTCTCATATAAGAATTTAATTTCTCATAATTAAATACATCATATTAAATTAAGTCACATAATGTTCTTAATTAAATTAAATTAATCATTAATTTAAAGGTATTTTTGTCAATTTTAAGTGAACATTCCATTTTATTCTATTGTAAACAAACAAAATTAATCTCAAACCATTCATTTTCATTCCTACTATCTCAAACACAAATATAATTTAACACTTTCTTTTCAAACCAAATTTATTCATTTCATTCCATTAATAACCTTTCCAACTCTTTATAAACCATCAATCCAAATAAGCCATTAACAGCTAAGATATAGTTATATGACATAACTTGAGGGTGCAATCATACATTTGATCGAAAATTATAGATTTGCTACGCTTCATAGAATCTACATGTTGAGGTTTTGGAGATGAGGAATCGGTTTATTCATTACCGACTTTAATGGGATAAGCATAGATGTTATGGACCATAATATATGGTCCAAATGATTCTTAGGGGATAGAGGTGTTCTGGGATCAACATAGAACTTTAGCTTCTACTTTTGGCAGGACAAAAATAGTGACTGTTGCCTAGAACGGAGGTGTTTCTTGCAGGGATCTCAGATCACTCTCCTTTAATTCTTCATGTAGTTCAGTAGTTTATAAATGATAGAAAATCTTTTAGGTCCTTTCAGATGCGGTGTTAACACCCAAATTTCAAAGTTGTAGTCAAAATAAAAGGTGGCAACAGGAGGTGCAGGGTACCGAAAATGTTTCAATTATTCTAAAAGCTAAAAATGTTGGCGCTTGAACTAAGTTTGCATAGGCACAAAGCTACAAAACTCTACTGATGATAGCACAAACTGACCTGCAGCAAGATCTAATAAACCAAGATTTACCGGATGAAGAGAACCTTCAAATTTTCAAGTTTTGGTTAGAGAGAGGAAGAGTTTTATAGACAGAAATCAAACTTTGGGTATTCAACGGAGAGGAGCTTAAAATAGAATCAGTTGCTTGAAACTTAACATAGATGAGATAATTGAGGACAATAAGGTTATTATGGATAATATATGATTCAATTCTATAAAGATCTCCTTAGTAAGGTTCCAAATAGAAGAATGCACGTTGAAGGCCAGATTATGATGGAAGGCTTGTCTCTTAGATTAAGATGTAAGCACATTATATGTTCAGGTTACTAACTTAGAGATCAAGAATTCTATATTTGGAATTGCTTATGATATGCTTAAGTAACTGATAATCTTTATGGTCACTAATCTAGAAGGCTCAAGGGATTATAGACCTATTATTTGTTGCTTAGTAGTATACAAATGCATAGCTAAGATAATTAGACAGATTTGGAAGAAAGGTATAGAGCACTTGAACATTAATAGAGCTCCTCTCAGATGATTAGAAAAGTGTATTTTTCAATCCAAAAACATGCTGATCTTCCTTATCTCAGAAGTTTCTGCTTGTAACCTCGATATGCTGATCTTCCATATCAATGCATTTGTTAAATTTGTAAGATTAAAATTCTTGCAATAGGAGTAATTACTAACTAGGTATAAAATTCTTGCAATAGGAGTAATTACTAAGTAGGTATACAAAAATTGGAGAAACAGAGTTCTAACCATCCTAAACCAAAACAAATAAACTATACATAAAAGACCCTAGATCGCCAAGTTGATTACATCAATGGTTCGCATTGAAACAGCGAACATTTTAGCGGTACATCTTGGATATGGAAGGAACCAGATATTCCTTAGAAGCATCTCATCCTCCTGACATTTGTTAAACATAGTAAATAGATAGGTCTTTTTTTTTCCTGGTCTATACTGCTTGGGCTTCATTATAGCTGCCGTCATCCAACATCATGACAACTGGAGCATACTGCATAAGACGATACCCACAATTGAGAAAAGGGAAGATATTAGAGAAGGAAGTTATGTCATGCAGAAGTTTATGCACATGAAAGTTCACCTCATCATTGTCCTCGAAGTATATTCCGTCTACTGCACTGTTTGGCTGGAACTCCCATCCCAGACTGGTCTCAAGCAGTTCTTGTAGTTTCCTGGTCTGCAACAATAGGAAAAGAAAAGGAAAGTAAGATCACCTATTAGTTCAGCCAGCACCAGAATATCTATTGATAAAACTGAAAGCCAGGAAGCTCAGCACCTGGAAATTTAATGAAAATTCAATTAAACATAGATTGATGGAAATTGATTTACAAGCAAAAGACATAGACTATTACATGTTAATATCCTCTAAATCTTCTGCAACAGACCGTACCACATTATACTATAGGACAGAACACAGAATCTTTCTCACAGTAACCAATACAGGACAAAAAAATTCTCTTAGACCAATGAAAGAGAACTTGTTATTCCAAAAATGCAATAAATTAATAAATAAAATCAACTCATGGAAGTAAATGAACAAGGGAATTTGTCATGAACCTATCATTATAAGAGAAAAAAGAACAGCATGTATAACCGTGCAAGTGATCAATGTCGTTTTAGTGCTGAGAGTTAACTGTTGACAGCATGTATGAGAGAGAGAGAGAAGTGAATTAAACGCTACTATACTGCAAGAAATTTTGAGCACCTATGCCACCAAAGTTTCAATGACAGTTTCTCATAGAACTTCATAAATATTGCCTAATGAACAAAGTGAACACAATGAGTCAGGCTTAATTTACATACCCATGTCAAAAGATCTCCATCAACCACTGAGGCATCTTGTACCAATAAAAAGAAATCCTGCAATTCCAAATCAAGCCGTTCAACAAAAAATTTAAACAATGTGATTCGATAAGACTCAACATTGCTACAGATAGAATCTCTCTCTCTCTCTGTCTCTTTCTCTCTCTCTCTTAACCCTCTTTATCTCTTGAAAAAAGAACTAGCCTGGTCGAACAAGAAATTGCAGTCAATTCAATAGACAAATGAAATGCCTCAGACTTCTTCATAAGCAAATCAGAATGATGTGATTTAATTATTCAAAGAGCTTTTTCTGCCTGCCAGTAGAAACAAAGATTGGATACTTTATGCAAAAAAATACCTTACAAAGTCAGTGTAAAAAGCTATCAGCAGAAAACCATGACTCGTCCAACAATGTTGATCCTCCTACCCATGTACCATTAGTTTCTGCTCTATCTTTCTGAAGTCCATATTTCAGTTGAAAATATATGACCTTAATGAAATACAAGAAGTTTAGAAATGACAAATACAGGAGCAATAAACCATCCGAGCAAAAGGTGTGTGCATCAACTATGTAAAAAAGAGCAAGAACTTGACACTAAATATCATTAGTTATACATACTGCAAAATTTTCTTCAAGTTAGCTAATGAGGGCAGCGAATTAAAAAAACTGGATCCGAATATAGATTTGGATTTGAGTTCTTCCAAGGGGTTATCCCTCAAGTATGGAAGCTATGTACAAGGTTATTGCTAAATTATTATTGAAATAAGATGAACTATTATCTATTTCAAACTACTATCACCCATAAAGTATGGTTCAACACGAATAAAATGGTAGAGGAAAAACCAAATCAGTTTTTTGTGGACTGTTCCAAAGCAGACTGGGACTTCTTTTGTTTCCAATTTTTTATCTTCCATTTTCATTTTTCGTTGGTTCTAATATTTGAAACAATTATGTTGAAATATGGCAATAGTTACACTAAGCCTGATATACCACACAATTTAATCACATGGATATAATATGAGTAATTGCCAATCTGACAGTACAGAAAAGTTAACCGATTGGTAAAGGATCTGACATGTATAGGACTCCATATCCAAATTATCAATGACTCATTTACTAATTTATTTTTAAAAATGGTCATATCTTTTAACTTGGTGTTAGAAATATTGATATTGTATTAAATTCAGGTTTTCTCACAATACTGTGCCATCTTCGGGTCATCATGTCACCCAAAGTCACCAATATGTTGATTTTGAGGCAGATGATAGTGGACAATTTCAAAAGAGACGAGATTTAAAATATATATATATCAAAGTAATTCGTTCTTTTTAGGGATTAAACAAGCTATATGATTAGATGATATAACCAAAAGTCAATAGATCAAGTAATAAAGTCTCAGAATCTAGATAAAATTATAGAGTGATTTGATTAAATAACAAAGAAAAATAGACTCAGTTAAAGGAGAAACCCAACCATCTTACAGAAATTTTAGGGTCTCCTTGTATAGAACCCTTGGATCTCCTAAGAACATAAGTTTTCAGGATAAAAATACTGCTAGACTTCCCTTCTTAATCTGTTACTTATTGTTAAATACTAAGCATTAAGAATAACTGCTGCTAATACTTCCTACCACCTAGGTAACTACCCATGCTTAATACATATAGAAATAAAATAAATATTCAATTAATAACGTATAAACATCATAGGCCTGCAGGTTTATAACATCAAGTCAATCGGGAGGCATAAAAATCAAGGGTACCAGGATGTATGAAAGCTGTAGGATATAAGAATGAAGGGACCAAATTCGATCAAAATAGTGATACAGTATTTATCTGCATATGATCTAAGTAACTAGAGTAATAAGATTCTCTGACTATCATACTTTAAAACCAATATGATTGTGCAACAATTAAGTACTACACAAAGAAACATTTGGCTAATTACAAATCAGAATATTATTATTACCTTAGCGAATAGCTGACTTCTGGTACGGAATGGCCGAAGAAACGACACAACAAGATACATTGAATCAAAATAAAATAACATAAAAGTTAGTATCAATCTGACTCTGTGTAACATCCCAGAGATGCATATGCTATATGGTACATGAAATAAAATAAGAAAGACTTTCTATGCAAAAACCAAAACTTTTTGCCCTTTAGGAAGGACTCAGAAGTTTCCCAATAAAACTTACAAGAACTTTGCTACAGAAAACAATATTTAACCCTGTTAAGAACAGTTGAGTCACCTCCAATGCAGAATTGCCATCACTCTTTCTGTATTTCAAAATTATCAAAGTATCTCAGCAAAACTATCAGAAACTAATACAGGGGGGTTGACAGGAAAATTGGTTTCAAAAAACAATACCAAATGGAAAAAGTGCAATTAGCTGATCTCTGCCTGGATACTGAGTATATGTGAAATACTTTCATTCAATTTCAAAGTGAGGTGATGTGTCATAAGGCATGTGTTGCCTAGTGATGTGCAATGCCATCATTTGATTAATATCTTACAGAAAATGGGGATTCAATATTTGAATCCATGATAGCAAGAACCGACCAAGAATGCCTTAAGGAAAGCTTGAAACACATTCTTCAAAACAAAAAGGTTGTATAAAGAACAAACTCCTTTTAGAGAGAGAGAGAGAGAGTGTGTGTGTATTTAGCTGACAAGAAATAGGATTTTCCAGAAGAATCAAGAATGCAAGCGAAGAACTAAGTGGAGAGGAGGGAGGCCCCAAAGCTTCAAAAAGAAATTATTAAGAAAAATAAATACATTTTAATCCAAGTCTTTCCAAGCAAAATTTTAATCCAAGTTTTTCTAACTTAGTATATCAAACTAGATAAAATCAATTAAAAAAAACTAAAAATATAATCAAACCACACAGGAGATAACCTCTAAGCTATGAGTGTGTGTTTTATTGCCTTCCGGCCCCCCCCCCCCTCTTTTTTCCATTCCTAATATCCCTTTCATAAAAGAAACCTTTTTTTTTTTTTTTTCCTTGAACTGCCTTTCCCAGAAGAAATTGCAAGAGATCCATATGAAATTATTCCATCCTGAAATTGAACTCTATCTTACAATGAAGTGCTTCAAAGAGAGAATTTGGTTGTCTTGTTCCATACATTCTTAAAAAGCTTGAAGGATAATTTTTCCCTTCTTATATATCGATGTCTAATATTAAAGTTTTTAACTGTTACCTTAATTTAATGGTATAAGCAAAGATGTATAAGTAGGCACTAAAATTCAGATCTCACTGATTAAGAATCTCTCCCTCTCTCAATATTAAAAAAAAAAAAAAATCATTCATTCTTGTTTTTTGAGGTATGGTCTCATACTCTTACGATCCATTAATTGTACTTTCTAGTTCCACCCCTGCAAGATTGTCATAGAAAAAATCCACAGGGAGCGATCCAGAAAACGTAAAACAAGAAAAGTAAAACATGCCATTACTTACAGCTTAGGTTCAACCCAATAAAAGGCTAACCAGAGATTTCCACTGTAAGAACGCCTAAAGTGATTGGCCCATCTGCACAATTTTCAAAAGTAAAGAAAAAAAAAAAGACCCAATGATGCCATCACTGGACAGACACATAAGGTTAGTTTGAACTTACCAAGAATGCAATATAGACAAATTGCAACTCTCCAAGAAGCAAGTCTTCAGAACCCCCATAGTATGTCATCAAAATGCTCTCTAATAATTCTGTCTGGATTACGCTCTCAAAGAATCAGGATAGGCAAATATCTGTATTGTAGAATGGTTTCCATAAGTAAAGGGCTGACAAAATGTTGGTATTAAAGATTAAATCTACCATTATAAGAAACAAAATTTGATAAGCACCACATGTTTCTCTAACCATTAAGAAGAAATCCATAAAATCAGCAAGCTTCAAAGTGAGAATAGAAAATGCATAACAACATTTAGCATTCTTATATTCGAATGCAGGAAAACTGGCAATAACATGATTAATAAGAATGATATGACCATTAACTATGGCATTTTTAATTTGTGCATTTATTTACATTTGCCAGTTTCATTTCTTAAATTTTAATCAAATTCTTGGAATTTTAAGCATTTAGCATTTTGATATTTCTTAAACAAAAGAAAAAATAAAATCCAGCATTGGCCGCAAAAGACCAGAATTGCAAAATGTTCCTAATTCTACAATACATGACTGCAACTCAAGTCTATGGACACATTTGCAAAAGGCAATTTCAGAAACAATGAAAGAAAAATATAAATAGAAAACAGTTGTAATGAATAGCTATTAAATCTGTCCTAACTAAATATTACAATAGTCTTATCCACTCTTGCTTTCTACCACATTTTTGTTCAACCATCGCACAATTGTCCATATTCCATTGATAGATGCTCCAAGAAATCTATAATAATGCAATGTTGAAAGGCTCTAACAATGTAATGATGCAAAAGATAATGAGATAGTCACAGTATCACATCTAAAATCCTAAACTTAGTGAATGTCTTCAAATTGAAAAATGAACGCCATGCTTTAATATGGTATAGTCTCAATCATCACCTTTATTTCAGATTCCAATATATACCTTGTCACTTTTCTTTCTGAATTTTCTCTTAGTCTATTTTTTGTGTGGGAATATTGGCTTAAAATTTTAGCTACCAGGAAATCTTAATTTAGCATAAGATTCATTAAAAAGAGAAGAGTGAAAGATGCAACAAGGGGCACTGGGCAGTTTATCACACCCAAAATCCTAAACTTTGGGAATGTCTTCAAATTGAAAAATGAACACCATGCTTCAATATGGTACAATCTCAACCATGACCTTTATTTCAGATTTCAGCGTACACCTTGTCAAATTTTGTTTCTGAAATGTCTCTTAGTCTATTTTTTATTTGGGAATATTGGTTTAAAATTCTAGCTACCAGGAAATCTTAATTTAGCATAAGCTTTAGTAAAAAGAAGAGTGAAAGATGTAACAAGGGGCAATGGGCAGTGAAGTACAAACATGTACACAAGATTAGTATAGCAGAAACGAGAATTTTACAGTGCATGTGCAAAAATACAGTGATGAACCAGCTAAGAGTGAATGCATTTATGAGGAAGTGAAAGTGGAGCCCATTAAAAGAAGGTCGAGAAAAAAGAAGATTCAAACATTTAGATGAGTCTCATAAATCAGCATATGCACCGATATGGAAACTTGAGCACATTGAACTTGCAGGACAAAAGAAAGCAAAGGCCACAACCCAGAATGGCGTGGAGAAAGCAGCGAAAAAAGATTTTCTGACTTCATATTTTTCTGAAGAAAGCTCTAAAATAGGTGAAATAGAGGAAATTAACTAATATAGATTACCCCAACTTGCTTGAAATTAAGGTTTGTTTAAGTGAGTTCGAGAAGAAAAGTTCTGGATGTAAGGTTAAATCCTTTAGTCATAGGTTAAAGATCAATTACTGTTGTTTGTAAATAGCCAGCACACAACATTTTCTACTTCATGAGTTTTTTTTTTTTTTTTTTTCTAAATTCCTCATTTCAAGATTTTATGCAGGAATAGATGAGAATTTAAGAGAATTAAATAGCAGAATCTTTAATAGAATGGTTTATGAAGTTCAGATCGACAGTAATTTTTAACCATGGATTTAATTTATAGTGATCCCCAAAATTCAGAGTGTTATTCCAATAAATAATAAAAAGAAAATCAAACTACCAGAATTCTTAGTCAGGACAACAGGTAGAGATTAAAATATTTAGGAATAAAAGGAGGACAATAAGAATAAAAGCTCATTCCTGTTCCCAGTGCCTACAGCCTCACCCCTATGTGGAAATGAAATTCAGGTCTAAAGGTTCATTTATTCCTGATTTTTCATTCCTACACTCTTCATTCTGTTAATAACAAACATCATCTTAAGCCTTATTTATTTCTTGACAAAAAGTGGAAGCAAAACACAATGGACACTAACATCAAATCTGTAGAAAAACCAAACATTTTAGTATTTTATTAGATCAACAAAATGCCAAGTTACTAAAAATCCAATAACTTGCGTATTTGTTACAATGTTGACATACTTCAAGCTCTCTATTTCAACTCCTTGCCAAGAGCCTAATAACATATCTAGGTCAACCTTTGTTCCATACCAATGCTCAACTTTTCTGCATCTAATTTTTTCAACACAGACAATCAGGTCCAATCAATCTACATAAATTATTTGTACATTGGAGAAAACGATATAAGAAATCAAAATTAAATTAAAAAAAAAATCAGCAACTGAAGGAAATACAAATGAAATACACTGATCATCAACCATCAAAAAGCAACAACCAATACTCCGGTGAATTATGAAATTGAAAACCATTTTAAGCAGTTAAAATACCAATCCGTTGAACAAGATCCTTCAAAAGGTAATTAGACAAGTGCTTCCATTCTCCATGCTGACTGAGATGTCTGTCAAACTCTAAGCTTTTAACTGCTTGAGAAAATCTCTCTTCCTTCAGGGGCAAAAAGAAGAAAAAGAAAAACAAACACACAAGAAAATGAGGTCAATGCTCAGCACATAGCAAGGAAATAAGGTAGTAAATATTCCATTTGAACAACATAAAAAATTTCAAATTTATTTGACAGATTGATTTAGGCAAACCATTTTTCTCAGGATGGATTTTATTTCCCTCTAATCAAAGTTTCAGCTAAAAACCGAAGGACACAGCAACAACATTGTGCAACTATAAACATCTAAAGAAATTGAGAGGCAGTAAGGAAAAGGAAACAGAGTTTTCTATGAAAGAATCAAGCGATCAGGAAAATCAGGTCCTTACTCCTGTAAATCCTCTCAACTATTAACAGATTATATTGTACTGAGAAGTATTAATCATGACTGAGAAAACCAATCCAAGTTAGTACATAGCCTGAAAATAGGAATTTTGTCCCCAAAAAAACTTGTCAAACTCAAAACACTTCAGTATTATCAGCCCAAAAACCACGTTGACTCACCAAATTAGACATGCAAAACACATGCACATTTAGTTGTACGAATAGATAACCATGTCACAACCCAGAACAAACTTCCCATTGGCTTTTACTGTTTCCTTCTATTCAACCAAGATCTCATAGTCCACAAGCAAAAGAAATTCTAAAAAGGAAAAAAAAAAAAAAACAAGATGACAAGGGCCAAAGAAGACAGACACCCAACTATTTCACAACACAATGACAGACATCAATATGTAAAGAGGCTGCAATAAAAGTTTGGCATCAGATGGTCAATGTATCAAACAAGAATTGCAAAATGAACTTTAACTTTACAAACAAACAATGAAAAGAACTTATCATGGTCAGGCATGTTTGGATTGTGCCCCCATGAGACAAATATCAATAAATGAATGGCCAAAAACTGGCTTAAGAATTAATATTGTAAAAAGAACAGATAGCCAACCTAATCCCTCAACTTTAAGTAACCAACATCAAAGTATACCTATCATGGAACAGAACATGATTAGACTAACATTGCTAGGTTTGGTGGTTTCTCAAATGCATCTTTGAACTGTGTCAAAGTTAGTGAGAACTACACTAAGGATGTTTCGCATCTTTCTAAGCTGGATAGAAAGGTATAAAGTATAAGATATATGGCTAAGGGAAGTGCAAAACAATCCTAATTGATTTCTCCTATTAGAAGCATTCACCAGCCTTTTTTCTAGCTTGAACTTCAGAAGCAGGTTAGTTGCTTGTCCATTTACAGTAAAGTCAAGCACAGGCTACCAAATAAAACAAGACCAAAGTCCCTCGCTATCCTACTTGTCTAAAGTCGAGTGCAAGACAAATCATGCATCATTTTGTGTCTACAATATCATGCATATGTCAGTTGGACTGAAAGCAGAACTCTTTTTGTTTATCCTCAAATCAATTATTTGTATCGACTTCAATTCTGAATTTTTTTTTTCAATTAAAAAGAACCAGAAAAAGAGGAGCAGCATGAAAACTCGAAGAAAGCAAACCTCTTTGTCTGTTGCTTTCACCAGTCATTCCTCTTGTGGATCACACCTACGAATAATAAACTGTTCCAGCCATTAAGAAAAAGGGTAAAATCAGCACTTCAGTACCTTCGAACTATTAATAATAGATCAAATTTCGAAAAAACTTAACGTTGCTAACCGGGTTGTGGAGTAAAATACACTTGGCAACACTTCTAAGATATCTTCTTCATTTAGTTCATTCATAATTCACTAAGCAGGTGATCATGGATTAATCACTAGGCCACTGTATGAGACACTTGATTGAAAATGAAATGATATTTCTTACATGCGACATAATCAAAGTGATGTTATCATTATTGGGCTTTCATTAAGAGAAGCCCTTTACTTCAACCCACAAAAGTTATTCATGTTTTCCACAGTATCAAACTACCATATGCCACAATTGAATATATATATACATATTATTTTACTTAATTTTACACTCACACCCATATCATATTTCCAAAAGATGTCCTTCTAAAGCTTCTTGTTTCATTTTCTTCAAGTATTATTAATGTTTCTACACTATGCCTAACATCTGATATTTCTTTCGGTTCACTTCTCTAACAGATTGAACTCTTCACAAGTCAAGGGCTCATTTCTGATACCAGATTGACAATAACAATATAACTGTATAATATAATCTCTATTCACATTATGCATTACTTGGAATTATTAGAAGCACGGGTTGATGCTGACTATGCACAGATGTTCAGAATCCTATGCCCAGGAAACCCATGCCATGAGACACTTTTCATTGCCAGCAGTGTAACCATGAAAATGTGAACAGATATAAGCACTTCTTTATTCATTAAAAAGAAAAAAAGGGAAAAACTCTTACAAGCGGACAACTCAATATCAATAAGAGCAGCAAAAGCATAAAACCAAACAAAAGAACTTGTGTAGGTTTTGAAGCCTCACGTTAGAGGGGCCAGCATCTAGAAAGAAGCCAATAACTGGCGAGAACTCCTTCCGATCTCTGCATGGAAAAATATGCATGAAATGGATTTACAGATGACATGGAATGAAAACGCTATATTTTGCACCACTTCTAACACTAAGACCATCAATTATTCAACAATTATATCACATTGTAGATAATTCGAAAATCAAAAGCTTGAAATGAAAGAAATCATGAGTATCACAAAATGTTTAATGACTCCGATCTCACAACATTTAATCTAAAATGGGTGCACATTTAACTCTTTATAGGTTTTCCCACACCCTTTAAGTAACCAAAGGCATCTGTGGCTCACTCGTGGAAATGGATAGATCCAATGAATCCAATTCCAAGTTTTTCCTCTTTAAAGCAAAATTTGATGAAAATCCTAAATATTACACTTGAAAATAGATATCACTTGAATAAATATTCAAGTTACTCAAATATAAAAAAAAAATATCATGAGAAAACTCCTTATGAACCAAATAGAAAAAAATGGAATCCTATTCCAGGAATTGCAGTCCGTTCCCAGCAAACATGGCTTAAATATCAATGACCGCCCAAAAAATTGCATTTTAAATTATAATTTCAATTCACAGTGCCAAACATCAATATTACCTATCAAAACTAATGTCTCAACCAGTATAGTTTACATCTCACTACAAATCCATGCAATCATATATTTCGAAGATAACGAAATAACTAGGCCAAATTACTAGCAAATGACATTCAACTGACAAATTTGACAGACAGAACTTCTATTTGCACGCCATCCACCATAGAAAATTCAAAGAGAAAGAAAAGTAGATTCCAAAGAAACTAAAAACTAAACAAAAACTTCACATAATGCAAAGTTCCTGAAGCAAACAATCAGATAAACAGAAATTGACCATCTTAAACTTGCTTGATTAAACATACACTTAAACAAACCGGCTGGACGAACTATATTACACAAAGTGCAGACCAGAAGGAATCATCTTGATGCCCTTAAAAGCAGGACCAACAGTGAACATCTACCAAAAAAAACAAACGAAGTAAGAGACTGCTGCAGTTCGTTAATGTATCATAGATCATAATAGCACGTCGAATTTGCCAAAAAAAAACAAAAGAGTGGTATACCTGGGTGTCGATTCCAACGAGGGTGTACTGAGGAACGTCGAGGTGAAGAAGCGTGGTGCCATGCTTAGCGCTGTTTCGGGATTCATAGTTGTAGTTTGCAATAACGGAGGAATTGGTGTAATTGTATCGTATCCATGGAAGAAAGAAGTAATTGCTGCGGAGCAGAGGGCCCGGAGGAAGCCAGAAATATCATTGCTTATTTCGAATAAATCATTAAAAAAATAATAAAAAAAAATTTACCACTTTAATAATAAAATTTTATTAAATTTTAAATTCATAAGTTTAATTAAACTTTATAAACAAATTTATAACAAATTAAAATTATTTTATTTTTAAATATTTTATTTATTTATTTAAATAAATATAACTGACAGTAAGTTTTTTTATCTAAAATTTTAATTGAATTCTCAAAATCTTATGACTGTTGACTTCATTTAACTTTTTGGTCAAATTATTTTTTAATAAATTAAAAAATATTCTCGTAAATATATACTTTCAACTAAAATAATTATTAAAATAAATTATTTTTTATTAAGTTCTTTTGAATATGAATTTCTAAATAGAAATTTTAAATACGGTATGCTTCGACTTTAATATTATGGACAAAACTAGTGTGTATAATCACTTTCATATCTTTCGATACCAAATTATATATATATATATATATATATATATATATATAACATAACAAAATCTTCATTTTTTTTATTTAAAACATCTTCTACTTATATTGATCATCATTATATTTTTATAATTTTAAAGTTTTACTTTTATTATATATTAATGATAATAATGTTACTTTTTTTATTATATATTAATAATAACTAACATTAAAATAATTATGAAATATTTTATATTTTATATCAATTAATTATGTCAATTTAATTAATCTTTGGAATTAAATATACCATATATTAAGAATTTAATAGTTAACTATAATTTATATATAATAAATAACATAGATAATTTTTAAATCGCTTATTTTAAAAAGATTTTGTAATTTTAAAATATTTTATTTATATTAATAATTTCATAAAAATAAGACAGTAAAATAAATTTATATAAATTAAAAATTCAATTTTAATTTATAAGTTTAAAGGATTATATAAATATTTTCTTTTCTTTTATGATATATATGATAGAAAAATATATTTCACTCAAAGGATAAAAATACAAGTCATTATGTCATAATGGTTAAGTTCGATAGTGATCAATTATTTAGAAACATTCAAAATTAACAATTTTCAGATTTTAGTGTAGTTTGGTTCAGTTAATTTTAAATTTTACTTTAATTGAATTTGGATAGTTTTAAATTATAAATTATAATTTAGTTTTATTTTATTTATAAAATTAATTATTTATTTATATTTATTAATTAAAAATGAATAAAAAATATATAAAACTGATTAATAAATAATTTTTACAATCATAAAAAATTATGTTAAGAATATTCAATTATTGTCATTTTTTTTATAACTTTTACTTAAGCATATATAATTTATATATAGTATAGTATAAATAACTTATATGCAATATATATAAACTTATATAACTTACATATACTACCTTTAAGAATATTACATATATTTAAGTGTGTGTGTGTGTGTGTGTGTGTGTGTGTGTATATATATATATATATTATACAACTTATATATAAATAAAACCATAAGTACATAAGATACTATATTTATATGTATAATATATACTATAATTATATAATTTAATTTTTTAATTTATTTAGGATCTATGTTCACCTCTATCAAATTTAAATTATAAATATAATTTATTAGTTATAATAATAATAATTATTATTATTATTATAATTATAATTATTATTATTATTATTATTATTATTATAAATAATTTAATAAAATTATTGTAACATTTTTTTCGGATTGTAAAGACGTGGCTCTACTAATATATGTGTACTTATTTATTACCAAATAAACAAGTATTTCCTTATATCACATATAAATTCTATTGAAATTGTTAGATAACCCTAGAACTTATGTAAGTCTTTCTAAGTCCACATGAGATCTATTTTTCATGACTTAAGATAATTCTCATAATTTTATAGTTGCATATAATATCTAAAATTTATATGTTTTATGCATCCAATGATTTTCTAACCTACGCATACATATATATATATATATATATAACACATGAATATGAATAAACCTAATAGTTTGGATAGACTATGAATATAAATAGAGTATAATGTCGTTTGTATTGTATTCAAATCTAATGCTATTTTTTCACATCACTTATCTAATCAATTTAAATATTATCTAATTTAATCAAATAAGGTTCACGGGTAGAGTACCGCATACAAATTGGCATACATTGGAGGACCAAATAAATAAAAACAAATTAAGAGAAACAAATTAGCTTGCGTCAAGATAATTTCCTTCAAGTAAGCATAGGGACCAAGACAATGCAAATGAACTAAACTAGACTAAAGCATGCAATTCATAAATAAAGGGATTAAATTTTTAAACTCTAATACTATATTCAAATAAGAAAGCAAAACAAGAAAGAAAATTAATATTTATATTTTTAAGTGTATTAATTGTGTAATTTGAGTTATACATTTATATACAAGTCTAAATGTGAAAGGAATAAAATAAATATATGTAAGGAAGAAGATAAATATCTACATATTAAACGTATGATTGGATCAACCCAAACGATAAGTCAATTATCGTGCCAACATGATTCTCATAATCATGCTAACACAATACCTTATTAGTCTATGATTTTGTGTAAAAATTTAAAAACTTCCAAGCATACTTTTTTAGTACGGCTATATATATATATTAAATGAAAATAAAGAATACATTTTTATATCAAACATGTCATTCCTCAAATATATAGCGTTGCAAAAACATCATTATGCTAGAGGAAGAGGATTGGCATAACATGAGTTGGATACAAATGGATAACGCTAAACTAACATCATTAGGGTTGAGCATGGTTTTTAGAATGACTAAATCGAACTGAAAAATTGAGTTAATATTGGCATTGAATGAAAAATAATAAATTTTTTTTCAAAGACTAGACCAAAATCGTACCAAATTTTTTTTTGTGAGTATAACATTGATCTTTTGTTAATAATTAGATCGAGAACTAGATTGAAATTGACTTAAACTGATTTGAACCAAACCAAATTAAACAACTGATATATATATATATACAACTTAAAATATAGACACTAAATATTATATGGATAATATATTTATTCAAGTAATATATATAAATTATGCATTATCAAATTATATAATTATACTATATATAATATTAATATTAATTATAATATTGTTATATTATGAGTAAATTATGTATTGTAAATATATAATATACTATATAATCATAGTTATAAGTATATATTGCTATAATCAACTATACAATATATAATATAACTACATATATATAATATATAGTTTCACTATAGATCATATTATACAATAAGGTACTAAATCAATTTGATTTTTATGTGATAAAATAATAATATCGAATTTTTATAAGGGAGATTTGAATTTATTTGAGCATGAAAATTTTATTCTTTTAATTTATAATTAAGATCAAATTGAATTGAATTGAATCAATTAGGACCAATTAGAATTAAATAAATAAATTGAACTAGAACGATTTATTCGGTCCAATTCAATTCAATCCTTCATTTTTTCATCTTAATTTTGATCCTGAATCCTTTAAGTTTTAAAGGATTGATAATTCAATTTGATCTTGGGGTTTTCTAAAACACCAAATTGAACCAAATCATGCCCGGTCTAAACATTATTAACTTTTCGGTACACACAAATTAAAAAATTTTAGACTCTAATGGCATGTCAAAGTTAAAATGAATTTATAGTTATAGACATTTATTTTCAATTATTATATTCTCATGTGGAATGGGTTAACATCTCTAATATGAAAAAGCGTTTAAATGTTTATTGGAGGCATCATATTACCTCCATGTTATTTTAAAGTTGATATATATATA
>CATIWR010247596.1:0-11405 GCA_949677035.1 Omphalea diandra
TTGTTCCTATTGGTTGAAAGTTAAATAGTTTTGCTTTTAGCCCCTTTTCTTCATTCCTTCATCACCTTCGTCCATTCTCTCAGTTCTAGATGCTCTTTATACTTTTAGATGAGCTCTCAAACACCATTATTTATGATGCTATAATAAGCATACAACATGAAATAATTTGTCATATAACTATGCAAACACTGCATATATGTTCAAGCATCCCAAATGCAACTGTGCAATTATCATTGTTGTGTTTTTACAATTCACATGTCTAAATGATTATTTATCATGTGCATATGTTCATGTGAGATTTGATATCATTTGATACAGTGCATATGCTCATATGTGATTTCATATCATTTGTGGAATGAATATATTTATATGATAATGCCAATGAATAGGGATAGGGATGTTAGAAAGGATCTTTATCTTCTTTTGATGATTTGCTTTCATCATGGTCCTCATCCTTTTCTCTTGTAGTATCCTCCAAATCTAATTTCTCAAAATCACCTACAATATCATCAACCAAAGATCCTTTCCTAAGATCAAACTTACTAGATTCATTAAACACAATATTCATAGACTCTTCAACAACCATTGAACTTTTATTAAAGGCCCTATAGGCTTTGCCAGTGGTGGAGTAGCCTAAGAAGATGCCTTTATTAGTTTTTGAATCAAATTTCCCAAGATTATCCTTGGTATTCAAGATATAACACTTACATCCAAAAAGTATTAGGTATGGTAACTTAGGCTCTTTACCATTCCATAGCTCATAAGAATTATTAAGAATGGGTCTTTTGAAAACTTGATTTTCAATATAACACGAAGTATTGGTAGATTCGACCCAAAAGTAATTTGGTAATGAATACTCATTGAGCATAATTCTAGCCATCTCTACTAGTTTCCTATTTTTTCCTTTCTACAACACCATTTTGTTATGGTGTTCTAGGAGTTGAAAAGTTATGGAAAATCTCATTCTCTAGGTAATAAGATTCAAAAGACTCATTTTGAAATTGTTTTCCATGGTCACTTCTTATGGAAGAAATGAAGGAACCCTTTTTATTTTGAATTCTTTTTGCAAAACTTTTAAAAGCATCAAAAGTATCATGCTTATGAGCCAAAAAGGAAACCTAAGTAAACCTAGAGTAATCATCAACTAGGGCTAGTGCACAATGTTTTCCACCTATGCTAGCACTCCTAGTAAGTCCTATTGAGTCCATATGAATTAATTGAAGAGGTCTAAATGTACTTACAATATTCTTTGCTTTGAAGGAAGAATGATGTTGCTTCCCCATTTGGCAAGGACCATATGTCTTGTCTTTAGAGAATCTTAGCTTAGGAAGACCTTCCACTAGCTTTCCCTTTGAAAAGCTTTATAAGACCTCTATGCATGTCCAAGTCTTCTATGCCATAGCCAAACTTAATTACTAAGAGACATAAGACACTTAAAGGATTGGTTAGCCAAATTATCTAAGTCACTTAGGTAGGTATTGCCTTCCTTTTACCCTTGAAGACTACCTTTTTATCCACCAAGTGGTAACACAACATTCTCTAGGGTCAAAGGTGACTTTATTACCTTTGTCACATAATTGACTTACACTTAGCAAGTTATTTTATAAGCCATCAATAAGTAAAACATCATTAATTAAAGAACAACCATTCTTGCCAATGGTCCCAATGCCAATTACCTTACCATTTGCATTGTTTCCTAATGTGATATTGCCACCCTCCTTTTCATTTTGGGCTCATGAATAGCTTCTTATTGCCTGTCATGTGCTTTGAGCATCCACTATCCATATGCTAATCATTTGCCTCATTGGTGGCTGCCAAACACCCCCTACACAACACAAGTAAATCATCTTTGCTTTGATACCCAAGCATACTTGGATCCTAAGGGGTTAGGTTTTATAGGATCATCTAACTTAAGTTGAGCCTTCCTAATGTAGCAATAAACATTTATGTGTCCATATTTCATGCAACAGTGGCATTAGAGTTTAAACCTATGTGTGTTTCTCCTATGCATTACCTTGGCGTGAGTAAGGGATTTCCTCATACCAATATGATGTGTGTGTGAGCATGAACATGTATAAATAGGTGTAGGACTAGATTTTCGTTGTGTGTTTTAATGAGTGTGCCTTTTATTGTACATGTATGCATGGTTGGCCTTCTTAGAAATAGGCCTTGAGCCTTGTTGCACCTTTCTTTTGCCCTTGGGCAATGGTGATTTAGTGCTTTGAGCACTTGTCTTTCCAACAACCTCAATACTTGAAGTTTGAGGTGTTGAGGTATTGATTAATGTTATGAGTGAAGGTGTGGAAGAAGAGGCTCTATTGAAGCCTAAACCATGCATAACTAAGGGAGGTCTTTATAATATAATAACTGTATCTAAAGCTTCCTTGCCCTTGTGGAACTTATATATAGAGTTTCTAAGCTCAATGACTTCATCATTCAAGGAGTCATTTTCTTTTCTTAATGAAGTTAGAGATGAAATGACTTAGATAGACTCTCTATAGACTTCATGAGTTCTTCATTGAAGCCCTCAATTCACTTACAAGATTATTTAGGGATTTAAATTCATCCTCTAATTTAGTGCACTTCTTCTTGTAAGTTTTCATTTGTGACTTATATTTGTCACATTTCATGGTGAGAGCCTAGAAAAGCTCATCATCCATATCATATAATTCATCAAAAATAGAATAAGAGTGAGGTGAAGAGCTTACCTCATCAATTGAATCCTCTTGAGTTATGAAGCATAGGTTTGCAACCTCTTCCTCTTTATCTTTTTCACTTGAGCTATCATCCCAAGTGGCTTTGAAGCTTTTTTTTTTTTTTTTTTTTCCCCTTTCTTCTTTTTCTTCTTCTTCAACTTGGGGTAGTCATATTTGATGTGGCCTTGCATGCCACATTCATAACAAGTGACACCATTTGATATTTCTTTGGGAGTTGGAGTTACTTTCTTGAAGTTCCTTCTTTCTTTCCTTCCTTTAATAAGCTCCTTAGTTATTCTTGAAAGCATTACAACCTCCTCCTCCTCTTTATGACTTTCCTCTTCACTTGAGGTTGCTTCTACTTCCTTTTCCTTTGATGAAGACTTGAGTGCCAAGGTCCACTTTTCTAGTTTGCCATATTTCTCTCCTTGACCTATCATTCTCTTCATTTCTTTATCCTTCTTCAAGGCTAATTTATGAGTTAAGAGTTTACCTATTAAGACATCTATTGACACCTTTCCTATCTCCAGGTTGGACTCTTGGATACTACACATCCTTGCACCAAATTTTTTAAGAGGTCGAGATTTCAGAATTTTAGAATTTACCATATGATTGATGAGAATTCTCCTAAAATTCTTCATGTTGGTGACGATTGCAAGGAGTCTATTTGTCACGTTTGTGATGCTTTCTTCCTCCTTTATCATAAATTGCTCCTATTTCATCACATACATCTCAAGTCAATTAGATTTCACCAAGGTGGTGTCCTCATGATAGTTCTTCAAAGCCTTCCAAATACCATAAGTAGTAAGGCAATGTTGGACCCTTCTAATTTCTTCTCTTGAGAGGAAACTTAGAAGGATTGCCATGGCTCTTTTATTTTTGCCACTAGATCTCTTATGTGCTTCAACCCATTCCTCTTTAAGGATTAACTCCTCACTTTTATCACCGCTTTGGTAGGTGGCTTCCACTTCTTTGCAACAACATCCCAGAGGTCTACCACATCACTATCTAGATATATTTCCATCCTATACTTACAATGAGTATAGTCTACTCCATTGAAATATGGCTTGAGGTGAGTATGGATTCTTTCTTATGCCATGATCTTTACTCACACAATTAAGCTTTAGAGTGAGACTTGGCTCTGATACCACTTATTGGCCTAGTACACCTAGAAGGGGGGTTGAATTGGTGGCTGACTTAAAAATTAAAAGGGAAGGTTAAGGTGTTTGAGAAGTTAAGATGCAAAAGAGAAGAATCAGCATAAAAAGTTTATAGTGGTTCGGGTGTTAACAAACCCTACATCCACTCATCAATTCATCACAATTGGGTATTTTACTCAACTAACTTGGTATTTTCAAACTCACACTCAACTTATACAACTTATGTTTCATGGCTCACAAAAAAACCTCTCACAAGTGTTTTGGATAGGCTCATACTTGAACCTCTTACAATAGTTTTAGAATCTAAGCTAACTCTCAACCTACTTACAAAGGTGTTTACTGCTCACATCAAACAATCAATAATAGATAAAGAAAAATAAAAGAATGAGTAATAAAGTGGTAAGAGTTTGATTACAATTAATTGAATTCTCTTACATTTACATTAGTTTGGTGGAGTATTTATAGCCCATATCCACCAAAGAGACATTGCTCAAAAACTATCCCCAAATCCCCAAGTTGTGTTAGGCAAATTTTGCATTAAATGCTTGTCAGGCAGAAGTCATGGTCGTTACTCTCATTTCGCAATCACAAATTTATAATTTGCACTGAGGAGCTAAAAATTGTGATAGAGAACCTCGTTCTATATCTAACGGCTAGTCCACATGTCTTTCATCCATTGGCTATACAAGAAATATAGCCATTATGTTCAACCAACTACTTAAAAGTCATGGTCGCGAGTTAGCTTTGTCTTGGGCACAACTGAGACTATGAATTCCATTACTTGGTGAGAAAACTCCCACTTTTTGAGTCGCGATCACGACCAAATATTCGCCCTTATGATTTTTGATTTTGAACGATTGCCTTGGACACTTGGTATGTTGTGGCTATGGCTTTACTCCCTCATTTGTCACTATGAAATTCGTAGTTATGACCTCTAATTCGAAAGCCACCATGAATTCTTTTGTGAATCAACCAATGTTCCTTCGGGTGAGTCACTGCTATGAATTCGCCCGCTAATCCTTCTGCTCTAGCTCCATCCATCCTAATAGCAAAGTCACAATCTCGACTTTGGGGATATCAACCGCAATTTTGGATGTTCTTCTAAAAGATGGAGACTTTGATTTCCATCTAACTTCCAATAAAGATAAATCTTATGTAGTGCAAAATAATACTTAATTAAAATATTAGAATTCATCAATCTCCATTGTCTAGATCAAAAGAGGCTTATGACATATGTTTAACCAACCTGGTCCAACAATTGCAATTGTGATTTCCTCTATGCAATCGTTTGTCCCAACTTCATACATTCTTCTTACAAGATAGCGATAATGAATTCCAAGTTCTTGCCCACAAAATAGGATGTCTTTCATAATTTTTGAGACTTAGACTCCCATTCAATTTCTAATGCAAATCTATCTAAAAATTTGTAAAATCAACACTTGAAATTGATGTTAGAACATGTCAATCTTCATCGTCAAGATCAAAAGAGAGTTTTGACTTAAGTTTGACCAACCTAGTCCAATAAGAAGAACAAGGAACTACTTTTGAGCTTGATATCTATAATAGATCCTATCTTATTTAGGAGATTTAACTTATAAAATTTACCTTAGATTTAGATCTTCTTTTGATATTCTCCAAAACCAATTAGGACACCAATTCCTCTAGAGATTTTTGAGAGAGATCATTATGCTATAAATAGGAGTCTCTTTTCTTGTATAGAGGAGGAGGAAAAACATGGAAAGCTATGGGGAAAGGGCAACCAACCTCAATTGGAGACAATCTTCTCTTCCATTGTGAACTCATAAGTTTATTCGTCTTCTTCTTCTTCTTCTTTTTTTTAGTTTTATTTTTTTTTCATGAACTAATTTTCTTATAACTAAGGCTATGGGAAGCCTTATCATAACAATAGATTGATTTTTATTTTATTTAATCAAATATTTTTATTATCATATTGTCAATGAATTATTATGCTTAATGCTATTGAGAGCCCAATCACATCTTGATTGATGTGGTTTATGTGAATGAATTAGGAAAAGATTTTTCATAATTGACTAAATAATTCATGGTGTGAATTGAATGGTGTGTGTGTGTGTGTGTGTGTGTGTGTGTGTATATATATATATATATATATATATATATATATATAATTCATATGATTTTATAGGTTTTTCATAAAGTTTAATGCACTTTCTATCTTGAGAACTCTATAGAGGGATCTAAGGGTTACCTGATAGGATTAAAGCTAATATATATCGAGAGGAAATATTAAGCAATTTTAGAAAAAATCTTAGCATATGAAAATAATAAAATTATCTTGGTTGAATTTAATAAATTGAAAAATATTAGAGTGATTAGGTGGACCAATAGTCTTAGCTCTTTAAATTTGATTGTTAAAACTTCAATTAATTATTGTTTTGCTTTTAGTCTTTAAATCTTCATATTTTATTTCTTTAAATTTTAATATTTTATTTATCTTGAATTTTCATAGGTTAATTTTTCTTTTAAATTCAGTTGTCCAAATAATCATAGGTTGACTACAGTTTTAATACTTATATTATTAAATCATCATAAGAACGATATCCTTTTACAATTTGATAACTAGTGCACTTGCTAGGATCATTTAAATTTTAGCGATCACCCATTGAGTGGTGTGAGGTTAGAGAGGAAAAATGAATGAAAAGAAATTAGGCAAAAAAAAAAAAAAAAAGGCATGCAAAAGGAAAGAGTGTGAAAAAAGCATTTTATCCAAAACTAAGGGATGTAAGGAAAGCCTTGCTTGATAAAACACCTATGGCTATGCTTTTATATAAAGATTTGAAGCTAAAATGTTTTTCTTTTAATGATAATTTAACTAATTTTCTTCCTAGTTATTTTGTTTCTTTATTTCATGATTTATAGATTTGTTTCATGAAGATATGCCAAAAGGATTACCACTATTAAAAGGTATTGAGCATCATATTAACTTTATTATGGGCTCTCAAATTCCAAATAGACTAGCCTATAGAAGCAATCTTAAGGAGATAAATGAACTTTAAAGTCAAGTAGAAGAGCTAATGGAAAAAGGTTTGGTAAGAGAGAGTATGAGTCTTTATACTGTTCAAGTTTTACTTATACCTAAAAAGGATAGGTCTTGGTGCATGTGTATTGGCTGTAGGGCAATTAATAAAATAGCCATTAAATATAAGCATTCAATTTCTAGGTTAGATGACATGTTAGATGAGTTAATGATGCATGCATGTTTTCTAAAATTGATTTTAAAAGTGGATATCATCAAATTCGTATGCATGAAGTCGATGAATGGAAAACTATTTTAAATCTAAGTATGGCTTGTATGAATGGTTTGTAATGCCTTCTGGGCTAACTGACGCCCTTAGCACATTTAAGTGGTTGATGAATCATGTTTTGCATGCATGCCTAGGAAAATTTGTAATTGTTTATTTTGATGACATTCTTGTATATTTTAGGTCTTCAAAAGAGCATAGAGATCATGTTAGGGCCATTTTTTATGTTTTGCATAAAAAAAAGTTATATGTTAACTTTAAAAAGTGTTCTTTTTGCATTAGTAAACTTGTTTTCTTAAGATTTGTGGTAAGAAAAGATGGGATAAAAGTTGATGAGGAAAAGGTAAATGCAATCCAATCATGGCCAAAACCATCAAGCATAAGTGAGGTAAGATATTTTCATGGATTAACTAGTTTTTATAGAAAATTTATTAAAGATTTTAGCATAATTGTGGCACCCCTAACTAGAATTGTAAACAAAAGTGTTGATTTTCAATAGGGGGAGGTGCAATAAAAGGCTTTTGATTTGTTGAAATTTAAATTAATTAATGCACCTTTATTAGTTGTGCCAAACTTTGCTAATACTTTTGAAATTGAATGTGATGCTTCAAGTTTGAGCATTGGAGCCATTTGATGCAAGAAGGAAGGCCAATTGCTTATTTTAATGAAAAACTTAGTGGGCTTACGCTTAAATACCCAACTTATGATAAAGAGAAGTATGCATTAGTTACGGCTTTGTAAACATGGCAACACTATCTTTGGCCTAAAGAATTTTTTATCCATACAAATCATGGGCTTTAAAGTACACATAAAAGGGAAAAAAAAGTTAAATAAAAGACATGCTAAGTAGAGTGAATTTATTGAGTATTTTCCATATGTAATAAGGTATAAACAAGGTAAGGATAATATAGTGGTTGATGTACTATCTCAAAGATATACTCTTGTTTCTCTTTTGGATTCTAAAATACTTAGATTTGATTAAGGATTTATGTGTTGATGATATTGATTTTGTCATGTATTATAAAAATTATAAGAAAAATGCTTTTGAGAAGTATTTTAGGCATGATAATTTTTTATTTAAAGATAGCAACTTTGTGTTCTTTGCTTGAGATATTAGTTAGGGAAGCCCATAAGGGTGGGATATAAGACACTTTGGAGTGTAAAAAAACTTAGATGTATTGAATTAACGCTTCTATTAGCCCATATGCGAATTGATATGCAAAAATTTTGTGATAGATGTGTTATATGTAAATAAGCTAAGTTTAAATCAAAACCACATGGTTTATATATGCCTTTACCCATTCCTAATATGCCTTGGATTGATATTTCTATGGACTTTGTTTTGGTTTTACCTAGGTTTAAACATGGTAATGATTTTATTTTTATGGTTGTTGATTGATTTTCCAAGATGGCCCATTTTATTACATGTCATAAATTGATGATGCCATTAACATTGCAAATTTATTTTTTAAAGAAATTATGAGGTTGCATGGTATGCCTAGAACTATTATTAGTGATAGAGATACAAAGTTTTTAAGTTGCTTTTAGAAAATATTATGAGGTAGATTAGGATCTAAATTGTTGTTTTCTACTTCTTTTCACCCACAAATTGATGGTCAAACTGAAGTTGTAAATATGACTTTAAGGCAACTTTTAAGAGTTTTAATAAAAAAGAACTTGAAGTCTTGGGAGGAGTGTTTGTCGCAAATAAAATTTGCATATAATAGAAGTGTGAATTCCTCCACCCACTATTGCCCTTTTGAGATTATTTATGGGTTTATACCATTGAGTCCCTTAGATCTTTCCCTTCTACCTTCAAATCTGTGTGTAGACTTAAAAGGTAAAAGAATTCTAATTTTTTTAGACAATAGCAAGAGAAGGTGCATTTAAACATAGAAAAAAGGAATGACCAAGTAACTAGAAATGCATATAGGGGAAGAGTTATAGTTGTATTTGAATTGAGAGATTGGGTTTGTATATGCTTTATGAAAGAAAGGTTTATCAATATTAGGAAAAGTAAGTTTAACCCTAGGGGAGATAAACCTTTTCAAATTTTAGAGAGGGCTAATGATAATGCTTATAAATTGGACTTGCCTAGTGATCATAATGTTGTTTCTATTTTTAATGTTATTGATTTATCTCTTTTAATTTTGATGAAGGGTTTGATTTGAAGACAAATCCTCTTGACGAAAAAAGGAATGATGTAAACATCCAAGGCAAGCCTAGAAATCCACTTTAACTTTAAGGTCCAATCATAAGAGGAAGGCTAAAGAAGTTCAAAGATGCACTTGGGCCTTTTATAGAAGTAAGAATCACACTTAGATTGGCCCAAAAAGATCAAGGATTGCATGAAGCCCAATTATTAAAGCATGAGAGCTTGGACTATTCAAAAGGAGTGTTTAATCTTATCTAATGGAGCCCAACTCATAGGGTGGATCAAAGCCCATTAGCATTTAGCCTAAGCATGCCAAAGGAAGCCTAAAGTGCATGGATAAGGAGAATTGGACATCAAGTCAAATATCTTGCAATATTATGCTTAGTTGGCTAAGATTCTCTTATTCTTTCTAGGAACTCTTCCACTAGTTGAATCATTTATCTAACTTAGTTAGGATTCTTTAGTTAGTTGTTTTATCTTGTAAAGAACTGTAATTAAGGTATTTTAGTACTAGAAGCTAGCTTGATCGATTCTTAATGGCCAAAAGGATTACTTCTTTTAATTTTCTTGTTTAAGTGAGATTAATTTATCCATGTAAGATTAGGACTTGTGAATTTAGTTAAAGCATGTAAAGCCAAATTAGTGAGTATTATCTTAAGGTTTAAAAATAATTATAAACCATTTGGCCAATAATAAATGAGACATTATTTTTGCATAACTGCTTGTGAGATTGAATTCTCTGATTGAGTTCTTGAAAGGACTTGCCGAGATTGTTGAGTAAGCTTATTAATTTCGTAAACTTATTTAATATAGGTCTTAAATTACTTATTATATTTAGGATTAGGATTAACATGATTTGAATCTTTATAATTTAGGTTGTTAGAAATAAGTTTTTTAGAGATCTAATTAGAATTTAAGAATGTATTTTATTCTTGATATTTGAATAAGGCTTGGGACTTATGTTGAAGCATAAGGGTAGAGATTTCAATTCACCCTTGTTCTTATCACTCTTCTTAGTCCTTAAAGTTGCTTTCTTAGGCTATTTTCTTTAAATTCTCTCCAAAACTCCTCAATCACCTAATAAATATTCAAATATAGGAAATAACATAAACTAACTCAAAATGGCTTATATTCATCTTAAAAATACATCAATACTAAAATCTTATGAACAAATTAAGCCTAATAAATTCTCCTACACTTGAATTGCTACTTGCCTTCAAGTAACCAAGAACTTTTTTAGACAAAATGTTTTGCAATGTTGATCATTTAGGTACTATAATAGGTATATTGACCAAGGATTTGCTTAAATCAAATGAATTAGAGTTATCTTGCTACTTTGAATAGGAAAATTATTCATTTATAGAAAGCTTTAAACAATATGACAACACTTTACATGCATATTACAACACCCATTCTAACGATGTTTCCAATAAGTATAATCACAAAAAGAATAATGTTGAACCACCATCATCTTTAACAATTAATAATGACAAAATTAACTTCAAGCACAAAACATCATTAAAATTCACATTATATTGAAAACATAACTTTTTACTTTCACTTCTCCCTTTTTTTTTTCTCTCTTTTTTCTTAAATAGTTTATGTCTTTTAATGTAAATACAAATGTGGGTAACAAATGCACCTAGTTACTAAACATACAACTTAACTTAAAATGCTTTGCATACTCTTACTTTTGGTTACCATTTTATGCAAAAATTGACATCAGTCATGAAGATCCCCAGTTATTAAGCATCCAAAAATAATAAAGCATATATTATTTATTTTAACCATACCTAAATCATATTTCACAAAAGTAACATCATCAATGTTAATTAGCAAAGTACAATAGCAATCTTTATGTCAATTAAGCCTTTCACACACGTGATTACATTTATCCAAAACTAGTTAAATGACTTGATCTTATATATATATATATATATATATATATATATATATATATATATATATTTAAAAACTAATATAATATAACTGAGATTTGAGTTAAGTCGATAAGTGTTATTGTGCCACTCACCATCTTAGCACATTTTACAACAAATACCAAAAAACTGTGCATATATATATATATATATATATATATATATATATATATATA
>CATIWR010247612.1:0-14635 GCA_949677035.1 Omphalea diandra
AGACAATAAAGCATTAGTTATAAACTTGAATATCATATAAAGGATATGAAAAGATATAATTTCTTTAATAGCTCCTTAAGCAAGTGCTAAGGTTCTTGGCAGACTCTAGCAAGTATCAAGGTTAAACACCTTCATCCAATAGCCCTTGAACAAGTACTCGGGTTTCTTCTCAGTAGCCCTCGAGTAGGTACTAAGCCTCCTGGCATCCTTCTAGTAAGTACTAAGGTTAAACATCTTCTTCCAACAACCCTCGAGCAAGTGCTAGGGTTTCTATATCTTTCAGTAACTATTTTGCAAATGTTAAAGTAGTTTTCATCTCTTATTAGGTATTAGGAGTTTCACCAATTCTCTAATAGCTTTCTAACAAGTAATGAAAAGGTTTTAACAAATTTTATCAGGTACTAAGTGTTTGATAGCTTTATAATAGATACTAAAGTGGCTCTGACAACTTTATGGCTAGTACCAAGTGTTTCAACATTTGATAATTGGACTCATATATTTGCTGATGCTCTTGCAATTCTTTATGAGTGATTTAGTCTTTTTGACTGGTGATTCTAGCTCAGGGATGCCCTCTAGGTGGTCCTCATGTCATTCAGACCCTTCTAGCATTGGCAAAATTGAATCCATGTCGTTGTAGCCTTTTGGCCATCTTAGGGTTCCATTATTTTTCTTTATAATGGGCATAGGGACTTGATATTGAAGTGTTGTATTGGGTCTTGCTATTTCTTTGAGAAAGTATTTTCCTTAAAGATTCTTCTAAGATCTTAGAGAGGGCAATTTTGTAATTGATTGATATCTTGGTGGCCTGATTTGAATATGGAAACACGAGGTGTTCTCCAAGTCTTCAAAAAGGAATGAGGATATTTTAGCAATTTTGGTGTTTTAAGGCCTTTTGGAAAGCTAGGGAATTTTCATAATTTGGCCACAAGCTTGATGAGAAATTAGGGTATTTTAGTAATTTGACTGTAATTAGGCTTGATGAGAAGTTAGAGGTATTTTGGTTGTTTGGTAGTAATTGGGCTTGATGAGAAGCTAGGGTATTTTGGTAATTTAGTTATAGTTGGGTTTAATAAGAAGTTGGGGGCATTTTGGTAATTTGGCCATAATTGGGCTTAATGAGAAGTTGGAGTATTTTGATAGTTTGGTTGTAATTTGACTTGGTGAAAAGTTGGGAGTATTTTAGTAAGTTGGTTGTAATTGGACTTGACAAAATGTTGGGGATATTTTTGGTAATTGGATGTAATTGGGCTTAATAAGAAGCAATGGGTATTTTGATAGTTTTGTCGTAATTGAGCTTCATCGAATAATAATTGTATTTTTGGTGATTTCGCTATAATTGGACTCAAGAGGGAGGCTTGGCATAATGGGCTCAAGAGGAAGCTGAGCTCATCAGGCTATGGAGAGATCTGGGTTAGTTTCGGCCTAATAGGGTTGTACATGCCACTATAGGTTGTATAGCTTGGTGCCACTATAGAAGGCCTCCAAAAGTGACCTATCCTCATTCGCATCATTCCTCTTCCCTTTCTAAATTTTCTCTCTCTAGGCCCTAGGCTACTTTAGCTCATTATGGCGATCGACATGGTTGAGTTTCATGATGATGAGATGTTCAATGTTAATGAGTTTCCTGATGAGGACCTTCCGACTCTTGATGCCCTAGACCAGCTACAATCCTAGTGGGGATTTAAGCAGGTGAGCCCACTGAAGAACGTGACTGCGAAGATGATTCCTTCAAGCTTTCCTCCAACCAGTGACACTCTGCCGGTCTACAATTTGTACTGTCACCTTGTAGGAATTGCCTCAGGATCGGTTAGGTGACCTTTTTCCTTCTTGTCCATTCTATTTACTTTATGTATATCTTGCCATTTTAGATTTTAAGTGTTGCCTTAGAATTTCCTTTTTGCTTTTTATTATCAATATTATTTTATAATATTTTATTTATAATTAATATAATTGATAATTTAATAATTTATTTATAATTTATTTAATTTATTTAATATAATATAATATTTAATTTTTTAAATTTATATTTAATTTATGTTTTATATAATTTATATATTATAATTTATTTTTATGTAATGTCAGGCTAGTTTGTTGCCTCGATTTGCATGCACATTGAACTTTTTTCCACAATTTGCGTAATGAATGGTTAAAATTACTTAGTAGAATAATCAACAAGAAAATAGGATACATACTTAGGATTGTAAGTAATTTATTCAATATTCTGCTCATTGCCAATCTTTCGATGTTTCATTTGTGGTTGATTAACTGAATTTTTTTTAACCTTAACATCTAGGATTCATCATCCTATTAGCTTGTGAGCTGCTATAGTTGTACAAAATAACCCATATACATATATTTTTATTGCCTTGTGCTTTTCCTGTTTAGGGGATCTTCTCCTTCCAAAAAGGAGGAGGCTTCAGTGGTTAGACTAGGGCATGGGGTCCTATGTTGCACCCCTGATTTGTGACCCATTTGGAGGGGACCAAGATCTCGACCTTCCTATGGATGCTTCTTGATCAGACATTAAGGATCGACTAGTCAATAGTGCATGCATTGGTGGAGGGGTGCATGGACATGACCCGCACTTTTCATTGCCCTTAAACAACAATGGGACTTCATATTTCTGACCAAGTTACAATTTATATGTGTTTCATTACTTACTGATTCTAGTGTACATTATCCAATTCCTCGTAAGATTATCTACAGAGGGTCTTGTGCTACATTCTTTTATTCAAGAGGGGTAGGGCAGTGAGGAGGTCGAGCATTCAAACTAGTGCTTCCATTGTTATTCATAATAGTCCTATCGAGGTAGTAGAATTGCACATAAATTGTTACCTATTATATGCCTTGTCAAGATTTGTGTTTCAAACACCTATGGCATAGCGAAGCTATGCCTAACGCTTATGTTGGAGAACTTAAGCTTCATGTACCATGTTGATTGGGGGTCCATGGTGTTAGAGTACCTCTACCATTACCTTGATTTGTACTCCTGAGACCAAGGCTAAATGTGTGGTGCCTAGAGAGTCCTAATTGTAAGCATTACTTGTCTCCTTTATTCTTTGTTCCTTCACCTAGTTTCATTATTTTGAGGCTTACATTATTATTTATTGACATGCATGGGTCATTGACCTGGGCCAATTGTAGTGGTTGGATCGTAAAGATGATATGGTGGGCGCTTATACTCGCTTTGCACTGTAGAGTATAGTAAGTTATAAGGATTCCTTTATGACTGCCAGGCATGCTCTCTTGAACACGATCACCATGAAACAAGTATTGTTTATGCATTAACATTATTCCATTAGTCATGATTGTCTATTGTACTATTTGGTCTTATACTTATAGAGATTTTATGTCTTTATTGCAATTGCACCTTGATTTGAGGGGTCCATTGAGACTTAGTCGGTAGAGGTGGTGGAGGCGAGGTCGTCTCCTATATTCATTTGTTGATGGTGGGCCTTCCATTCAAGAGTGGTATATAGGAGAGTGCATCTTTCTTTGGCGCAATGGTATGGATGAGTGACCTATCCACAATGTCCACCCGCTAGTTTGCACTAGGTAAGGGATCTCGAGGGTGAGAAGCTGACTACAACCCTATGTTATGTGTTTAGAGATAAGTTATCCTCTGTGGGAGTCCTTTACATGTCTTGGATTATTGGTGCGCTTATGAGGAGCATTCGAGGTAGCTATTTGTTCATTCCCTTGCTATGCGCTTAATGAAAGAATTGCCCTACAACATACAAGTCGAGGTACCACTGCCTAGGCATCTTAGATGCTTTTTATTTTTGCTTCTAGATCTAGTTTGACTATCATCCAAGATTATGAATGAGACCATAGATCTGCTCTAGGGGGCATGAAGCCAGTAGTAATGAGTGCTTTGGCTATGGCCAATATGTTAGATAACCTAATGGAGTCATGAATGGCTTTGTTGACTGGTTTGAGCAAGTGGAGACCACTTATGTAAGTGTTTTTTCTTTGCATTTATTGTGTCTTGACTGTTTACATATTATACTTCTTAAAATGTTTTCCTTTCTCCCTTTTTGTAGATTCCTCACATCCAGACAGAGGCCATGACTTACTTGATTGCTGCCTTAAATAAGGCCAAGATGCAACAGACTCACTCTATGAAGATTAGTAAAATCAAACAACATGGTTCATGTTTTGTCTATTTTGTATCCTAACCCTCATGCTTTCTACAGGGGACGATCATGCGCTAGAACCATAAGCTTAGGGAAAAGGACAATGCATAGCAAAGGTAGAGATAGATATAAAGTGTAACATCCCTATCCACATTCATTGGCATTCTTACATGAATATTATCATTGCATAAATGATTTGCAATCCCACATGAACACATGCAATGGATAAATGATAATTTAAATATGTGAATTGGATAAGTACGGTGACGACACTTGCACCATTGCATTTGGGACACTTGAACGTATATATAATGTTTATATAGTTGCATGGAAAATTATCTTATGCTACATGCATGATATAACATCATAAATAATGGTGTCTTAGAGCTTGTTTAAAAGTATAAAGAGCATATGGAGATCAGGGGATGGATGAAAGTGATAAGGAGTAAATAAGAGGGACTAAAATAGGAAAAAGTTAACTTCCAACCATGGAAATGAGACACCATGATTTTGTCTTATTCGAATAGGTTTCACAAATTGAATTTTCATCCTCTAGTAGAAGAATAGAGAGGATAAAAGTAAAGGGCGGCAGAAGAAAGAAAGAGCTAAGGAAAAAGAAGATAAAGAAGAAAAAAAGGAGAGGGAGAAGAGTGAGCTGTCTAGGAATGAATCCTAAGCTTTTTTGGTTCTAGGAAAATAGGTAAGTTAATTTATCTTTTTCTCACATGAAATTACTCCCTCATGACATGTTAATCATGCATGGCTAGTAAGAATTATGGTGTATTCGAGATAGAGTTCATGTATGAAAGTTGAAATTCAAGAAAAATAAAAGCTAATTGTGTTGGTTTTATTGTTAGAGCAAAATTTTGTACCCACGATTTCATAGCCCTATAAGAGGAATTAGGGAAAGTGTAAAATACAGTAGTTGTAGTTTTAAAGCCCCTCTAAATTTATGTAAAACTTTTTTTTCTTAATTTGGTGTGTGTGAGGATATATGCTCCTTCATTAGGGCTGGTTCACAACCAACTGAAATCACCTCAGTCTTTTTGTGTTCATATATTTTGATGACTCTATGTATTGATTTAGGCAAAGTGAAAACCATGAAATTTGTAAGGTTATATCCCCTCTAAATACCTATAAAGAACTTTGTTTTGATTTGTTGAAATATTGGCCCTTCATTATGACTGATTGTCAATATGTTGAAAACTTGCTCACCCTGAGATTGGTCATTTGTTTTGGTGACTTTGTAGACTGAATTAGACAATAATAAAAATATAAAATGTTCCTTTATGTGTTTCTGTAACTTTTGGTAGATCATTTTGTAATTTGATTTGTATAATTGAGATATACCTAAAATTGTAAGACTTACTCAGACTGAGATGACATTGAAATAGGGCAAAATTCAAAATTTCATTATATTTTTTATGTCTTATATTAACCTAAAATTTGACTATGTTATATCATTATGTGTCTAGCTTATTTGAAAAAAAAAAGTGTTAAGTCATTTGGATAAGTATATTTGTAGTTATTACTATGAGAGTGTAGCAATGACAAGCTGCCATATAAGGAAAATATGCATAAACACTAGGTCTACTTGTATGGATCATGCTATAGTTGCATACCAAGCATTTATAATCATTTTTACATACTTAAAACCATGTATGCATCAAATGTTAGCATCGCAACACTTCGAGAAAGCTCTAGGGAGACAACCAAAGCTACCATAAAGGTTAGTTCCATCAAAAGGTGAGTAAAAACCATATAGATTCTAATGTGTATGTGTGATAATTTTATGATGTGATTATGTTTCATTACATGTATATGTGATTAAATTGCTACATTTTACATGTGAATACATGTCTAGTGAGAATTATATTCACTTAATGATTACTTGGTATACCATTGTGAATGAACACTTGCATATGGAACTAAGACAATGTTGTGACTAGCTTGTGAAACACTTGCAAATCACTAGGAAAAGGGACCAATATGTCCTGTTGACTCATGTTATTGGTCAAATGATTTACTTATTATTTGCTAGCCAGCAAAATCAAATGTCACTTGAATCACTTTAATTCTCAAGAGTAGTGTTTGCCTTACAAAGTCAGGACAAAAATCAATCTATTGCATTTACACTTGCATAGTTAATTGTTATACTTGTAATGTAACCTAATGACATTTGGTTATTGGTTGTGCCATAAGAATCTGATTATTTATTTTATTCGTTGAATCACGACTCACCAAATTGCAATTATGCTTTTCATATACTAAAGCATAGGGTTTGGAAACTTTAGTGAACAGAGTTTTGTATAGAGACACATGGACCACAGGTCATTCGATATATTCCAACTCTCTCTCTCCTTGTGTCATGTACATATATCTAGATATAAACTAGTTATGGTCATTAGCAATGAACATTAGTTAACATATATGTACATTAAATATTTATTGGATTGTGTATATATGATTAATAAACTTTTATGCATATGTATTTTTTTTGACATGAATGTTATGATTTGTAAATGAAAACGGTTATTACATAGAGCGACTAGCCTAGGCAGCAAGAGGCCATGCTTATTTTGAGATTATGGTGAGGCCAAGGATTATGAGGCGACACCTTCTAATAGTGGAGGGAGCTAAGTTCTTGAGACCCCTACCCCTTAGCTGTTTAAGATATTTTTTATTCTTTTTCTCCATTCGTATAATACATTAGGAAAATATATTTACACAATAGTTCAATTTATTAAGCAATTTGAAAGCCCTTTTTATGGATTATTGATTGAGATATATTAAAGGAAACTGAGATGGCATTAGTTTTATTCTTTTATTGAACTTTGATATATTGTCTATCAATATAGGAATTTATTTCTCTTTCCATAATTGTATATCTCAAACATGCATTGCTATTTCTTTCATATACATGCTTTACAAAAATAGGTACCTAAGCCTTTTTTAACATGAAAACCAAATGGAAAGTCATTCAGTCTGTCTTCACGAAAGGGAAGGGTTGTACAACCCTATCATAGGATGCTGAAGAGCCTAACTGGAGGGTTGTACAACCTTGGTCAAAGACTATATAGCCCATGGGTCTAGCCTCTTGTTTTAAAAGCGCATTTCAAACCTTCTCTCTTCATTTGCTTCTTCCAACTCCCCAAACATGACAAAAACCTTTCAAATGTCTCTTCCAATACAAGTTTGGTCAAATCTACCATGGGTGGGTCTTTCTACTCTCTACTACCTTCCTAATGTTTTTCTCAACTTTCATTTTTTTACGGGCAGCTCGTAATTTGTAAGATTCCATAAACCACACCTTCCGCTTTAGGGAGATTGAGATATGTTCTCTACTAGAGGAATTTGATGTTATTATTGTTGTCACATCACAATCGCATATCGAATTGCATTGCCTCAGCAAGATTACCCGTATATTAGGAAGATGGTAGAGTTGTTTGACTTGCATTATGAGGAGGAATTTAGATACACACTGGGTGAGGAGAAGATTCTCATAGCTTCTTTCATCATTCTTTTCCCCATTAATGGGCATGCTCAAGTGGCTTAGGCTCACATTGTAGTAGCCATTATGATGGGTGAGTATCTATTAAGGAGGAATGATATGGATATTGATTTATAGATTACCACTCTTAGAGGGAACTAAGTCAAGAAGGACCCATGTACTGAATATTTTGAGTGAGGCCATTATGGAGCTCAATAGGGTGACTTTGGGTGTTGGCAACTCTTTTGCATGGAACCCACTACTACTTCAAGTATGAACTCTTCCTACAATAACTTTTCTCTTTCTTTGCTTTTACTTCTCTTTCTCTTTTGTCACTTTTTATTACCCTAACTTTTTGCCTGGACTACCCTTGCGAGTTTTCAATCCAGTGGACTGCTTAGTTTTGCTTAGGCTGCCTTTTTGAGTTTTTGACCTAACGAGCATATTTTTATTTTATTTTCTTATATTTTCTTTTGTCTTCTTTATTCTCTATTTTTTTTAGATATGGCTATAAAAAAGGTTGGGACTATTAGTTGCCTTTATCATGGATTCAAGGCTTTACAACCTATAACATTGTTCAAACTACCATCTGACTAGACCAGCCACCACCATAGATGAAAGGGTTAAGTGGATGTCCCACATTACTATCACTAACATCCATTAAGACTATCCTTAGTGGAACCTGTCACACATTACTTTGAGAACTTATGGGGATTTTGTCATTCTTCCTACATTGGCTTCAGGTAGATTTTACAATCCTACTTATGTGTACCATCAGTTTAGCGCTCCCTAGTTTAAGGTGTAGTTCCTTCATTCATTTGTCTATGGCCCTCTAACCCAACATCTCCTAGATAGAGTTGAGGCTACTTAGATTAACCACCATGTTAATGACTTTTACACTATCTGAGATACCCAACCAAATGATGATGCAGACTTATGGCATGGTTATGTGACTATCAAAGCTATAGATGTTACCTCGACAAATTGTAAACAATGATATTTTATAAGAGAAATACTATCTTATATTCAGTTCTAATTCAAAGATATGTATGACTAAATTTTCTCTAATTATGCAATGTATTTCCATTGGATATTATGCTTGGCATGAATTAGTTACATTTTGCATAAGACATTAATTAAATGCATAATTTTTGCTTTTAATATTGACACACTAGGTCATCCAATTGTCTTGCTCAATGTCTCCATCTTGTTGAATATACTGCTTACTCACCTTAGCCTTTTTCTTGTTGCATAATTATCCTTTAGTAGTCCCTTAGTGGTCAGTCGCACTTCCTCAACTTTTCTTTATTCTATGTATTTTATGCTCTAACTTATGCCTAAACATCCTTTTTTTATTTTTGACCTATCGAGCTTTCCTTATTTTCTTTCTTTTCTCTTTCTTTTTTTATTTCTTTATGCCTTAATCTTTGCTTAAGCCACTCTTTCAAATTTTTGACTTAGTGGGCTTTTTTTTTTATCACACCTCACACGAAAATACTTATTAAGGTAATCAAAATTCATTAGCTAAGTGAATTAATTCCCATCGATATCTGTTAATTTCACTGCACTGCCTAAGTAGATTTGCTTGACCATATAGGGATGTTCCCAATTTGGCAAGAACTTTTGCTGTGGATCCTAGGATTGTGGTCGTACTAGCCTTTAGTACTAAATCACCTATTGGACTAGGTTTGTCAAACTTAAGTCAAAATCTCTTTTGATCTTGACAATGTAGATTGACACAAATTTTTAGATAAGTTTGCATTGAAAATTGAATGGAAGTCTAAGTCTTAAAAATTGTGAAAGGGATACTAATTCACAATTATGAATTTGGAATTTGCATCCCTATAACAAACTTGGAATTTGTGACTACTATCTTACAAAAGAATGGATGATGTTAGGATAGACAATTTTGCGGTAGAAGTCGCATCCATCATCACGACCATGACTTTTGCATTTGCATTGGGGGAATCAACTCCTCAATCAGGTTGCACCAAGTGTCCCAAAAAATGTTGGTAGATCAAAATTCGTGAGAGCAAATTGTTAGTTGAGACTATGATCTGACAAAGCAACATCTCATTGTCAAATAGAATAACTCAGAGTGACCATCACATCTAAAAGAAAATTAAATCATGGTTGTTACTTTTAGTTCGGCTCAAAGAATATAATGGCTAATTTTCTTAAAAGACCTAATGATTGTCTGCTATGTGGACTAGTCATTAGATGCAAATGAGATTTTCTACTGCGAATTCAGTAATTTTAGTGTAAGAAGATAAATTATGGCTACAAATGTCTAGTCACACTCTGTATAACAGACATTTAATGCAAGATATGTCCAGCACAACTTGAAGATTTAGGCATAGTTTATTTATAATGTCTCTTTGGTGGTTATAACCTATAAACACTCCACTAAATGGACTTTAATGTAAGAGAACAACATTAAATATAGCAAAACTCTTGCAATTTTGTTTCTCAACCTTTGTACATTCAATTTATTGATTGTAAGTTATTGTTATTTTGTGTGAGCATTAAACACCACTGGTATTTAGGTTTGAGAGTTAGCCTTTGTTGTAAAACTATTCTATAGGTTAAGTATGAGCCTTTAGGAAAACATTTGTGAGGTTGTGTGTGAGCCTTAAAACACAAATTGCAAAAGTTAGGTGTGAGATTGATAAACACCATTAAGTGATAATGAAATACCCAATAAGTATTAGAGATGGATGTATGGTTTGTTTACACCCAAACCACTATACAATTATTGTGTGTTATATTCTTCTCCTATTTCATCTATTTCCTTATCAACAAACCTTCCTTTTATTTTTTTTAAATTAACCATTAATTCAACCCCTTTTTCTTAGTGCTAAAGGATCAATAAGTGGTATCAGAGCAAGTATCAATCAAATCCTTAATTGTGTCAGAAAAGATCAATGGCATAAGAAGCAATTTGCACTCATCTAAAGCCCTATTTTGATGTACCTGACTATTCTCATTGGAAGTATAGAATTGAAATCTATTTGGATAGTGATGTAATGGATCTTTGGGATATAGTAGCGAAAGAATGGAAGCCTTCTGCAAAAGTGGTTGATGGTAGCAAAGAATTTATCTCGAGGGAAAAATGGGCAAAAGCTCATAGAAGATCGAATACGAAGAACAAGAGGACAATGGCCATTCTTCTTAGCTCCTTATATAAATAGGAGATTGGAATAGTGTAACATTGCCTTACTGCCCATGAGATATGGAAGGCATTAGAAAACTATCATGAAGGCACTATATTGGTGAAATCAAGTAGGCCATAAATGTATGTGACACAGTGGGAGCTCCTCATGTTAAAGGACAACGAAACCACCATAAACATGACCAATAGACTGCTCCCCATTGTCTCCAACATGAAGAAATTTAGTAGAATTCTCACCAATCATGAGGTAAACACCCAGATTCTCAAATCTTTACCTCTTGAAAAATTTGATGCCAAAGTTTACAGTATTCAAAAATCCAATCCATAAATTGGGAAGTTGCAAACTGATGTCCTCATTGGCAAACTTCTTGCTCACAAGCTAGCCTTGAAGAATGATTAGGAAATGAAGAAACTGAGGGGGTAGTGAGATAAAAATCATAAGATTGAAAAGTTGCTCTCAAATCCTCAACCAAAAATAGGGAGGTTGAAGCTACCACAAGTGTAAGTGATGAAAGTAAGAAGGAGGAAGAAGAGTTGGTCATACTTTCAATAAGGGCCAAAGAACTTACAATAAAAAGAAAGGATAAGAGGAACTACAAAAAGGCATCTCCTAACTTCAAAGAAAAGAAAAGTAAAATGAAGTGACTTGTTATAAGTGTGGAAAGCAAGGTCACATCAAATATGATTGTCCCAAGCTCAAAAAGAATAAGAAAGGGTACAAGGAGAAGAAGAAGAGTTTCAAAGCCACATGGGATGACAACTCTAGTGAGGAAGATGAAGATGAAGAAGTGGTCGTGGCAAATCTTTGCTTCATGGCTTAAGTGGACTCCTCAAATGAGGTAAGTTCTTATGCACAATGTAGTGGTAATTATGATGCATATGGTGATATGGATGATAAGCTTTTTAAAGCTCTTACTCTGAGATATGATAAGAATAAATCATAGATGATAACTTATAGGAAAAGGTGTTCAAAATTATAGGATGAAAATAAATCCTTAAATGATCATGCAAGTGAGTTGAGGACTTCTAATGAACAACTCAAAAAATTTATAAAGAGCCTTTTTATGAGAAAGGAAAATGATTGCTTAAAGGGTGTAGCAATTGAACTTAGAAATTCCATCTTTAAGTTCCATAAAGGGAATTTGATACACTTATTGTATCCCAAACATCTCCTTTAGTAAGACATGACCTTGGCTTCAATAGGGCCTTTCATTAGAGTTACAACACCATAAACTTTAAGTATTGAGGTAATTAGAAAGAAAAGTGCTCCTGACACTAAGCAACCCAAGCCAAAGATCAAAAGGAAGGCTTCATAAGTCTTAAGATCCAAGGCTCAAATAGCTAATTGTGCATACATTTATAATAAGAAGCATACTCAAGCACACATATATAGAAAATTATGTTCTACTTCTCATGAATCATACACTTGCATACACTCTTACCACTAAATATGAAAAGGCCTCATACAAAAGTTGTGCATTAGAGAAAAACTCATAAGTCTAAGCTTTATGTCATTATTGTATGAATTGTGGTCATATAAACACATTTTACTATATTAGACCTTAAATTAGAGGACACTTCTAGGCCTAATCCCCATAGACCCAAGTATGCTTGGGTGCCTAAACAAAGATGACTTGTTTTTATTTTGAAGGAATGTTTGGAAGCCACCAATGAAGGCAATGATTAGCATATGGGTAGTGGGTACTCAATCATATGACCATAAACAATAAGATATTCATAGCCATTAAAAATAAAAATGGTGGTAATGTCACTTTCAAAAATAACGCCAAGGTTAAGATAATTGGCATTGGAATAGTGGGCAAGAAGGTTTATTCCCATATAGATAATGTCCTTTTAGTTGAGGGTTTACAATGTAATTTCATAAGTGTCAGTCGATTATGTGACAAAGGTAATGAAATCACCTTTAACCCTTGAGAATTTCAAGTTACCACTTTGGTGGATAAAAAGGTAGTCTATAAGGGTGAAAGGAAAGACAATACCTACTTAATTGACTTAGACAATTTCGCTAACCAATCCTTTAAGTTTCTTGTCTCTATTAGCAATAAAGCTTAGCTTCAGTATATAACACTTGGTCATGCTAGCATGGAGCTTCTACGAAGTCTACCGAAAGGAGAGTTAATAGAGTGTCTTCCTATGCTTATGTTCACAAAGGCCAAGACATATGGACCTTGCCAAATAGGGAAGCACTGCCAAACTTCCTTCAAAATAAAGAATATTGTAAGTACTTCTAAACATCTTCAACTTATCTAAATGGACTTAATTGGACCCACAAGGGATGCTAATATAGGTTGAAAGCATTATGCTTTTGTCTTAGTTAATGATTACTCTAGGTTCACTAAGGTATCCTTTCTTGCTCATAAGAATGACACTTTCAATGCTTTCAAAAGTTTTACAAAACGAGTTTAAAATAAAAAAGGTTAGTTCTTTTCTTCTATTAGGAGGGACCATGGAAAAAAATTTCAAAATGAGCCTTTTGAAAATTATTGTTTGGAGAATAAGATTTCTTATAACTTTTATACTCTTAGAACACCATAACAAAATGGTGTTGTAGAAAGGAAAAATAGGGCATTGGTAGAGATGGCTAGAAACATGCTCAATGAATATTCTTTACTTAATTACTTTTGGGCTAAAGACATGAATACCTCTTGTTATATTGCAAATCATGTTTTCAAAAGACCCATTATGAACAAACTTTCTTATGAGCTATGGAATGGTAGAAAACCTAAGCTTTCATACCTTAGAGTTTTTGGGTGCAAATGCTACATTCTTAATATTAAGGACAACCTTGAAAACCTTGCTTTAAAAACTAATATAGGTATCTTTCTTGGCTACTCCACCTCTAACAAAGCCTATAGGGTATTTAATATAAGTACTATGGTTGTTAAAGAGTCTATGAGTAATGTATTTGATGAATCTAGTAAACTTGATCTTAGGAAAGGTTTTTTTGTTAATAATCTTGTAGGTGACTTTGAGAAGTTAGAACTTGATTCAGCTTCAAAGGAAATTGTAATTGATCTTGAAGATAACAAGACATCATAAGAAGTTGAGGAATCTCAACCATAAAAAGAAGAAAACCATGCTGAAAGACTACCCAAGGATTGGAGATTCTCTAAGTATCACCCTAAGGATCTTATCATTTGGGGGACATCCAAGGGAGTAATTAGTATATCTCAATTACATGTATTAGATTATAATCTTGCATTTATTTCTCAATTTAAACCAAAATCTCTTGATGATGCTATTAAATATGAAAGTTAGGTGATTGCTAAGCAAGAAGAACTCAACTAGTTTGAGAAAAATAAAGTATGAGAACTTATCCTAGGCTTAAGAAACACTCGATTATAGAATACAAATTGGTGTTTAGGAACAAATTAGAAGAGCAAGGTTATATAACTAAGAATAAGCTAGATTAGTTGTAAAGGGTTACAACTAGTAGAAAGGTAGTGATTATGATGAAACCTTTGCCCTATGGAAAGATTATAGACCATTAGGATTCTTTTAGCATATGCATGTCACATGAATTTTAATTTTTTTCAAATGGATGTGAAGAGTACATTTTGGAATGGTTTTATTGAGGATGAAGTCTATGTAGAACAAAGGTTTTAAGTCTCATGCTTATCCAAATCATGTTTTCAAATTAACTAAAGCCTTATATGGTTTAAGACAAGCTCTAGGAGCTTGGTATGAAAGGCTTAGTTCATTTATTTTACAAAATGATTTAGAAAAAGGCAAAATTGATACTACTTTATTTGTAAAATTCATAATAAAGATGCACTCATTATACAAATATATGTGGATGACATTATTTTTGGTGCT
>CATIWR010247630.1:0-25956 GCA_949677035.1 Omphalea diandra
AGGGTTTAATACAAAAGGGAGAAGACTGGGTAGGGAAGATGATAAGGAATGAGACACGAAGAGAAATCCGTAATGATTAAATGACTGTACGACTTTCTTTCCTTTTCTTTTCTTTTTCTTTCTCTTGTTTTTTTTAAACAAAAGTTTCAAACCCTAAATTGATTGTGGATTTTCATTTTTGACAGTAACAGATTTAATCCAAAGAAAAAAGAGTAGGAGGAGGAGAAAGGAAAGAATGAAGGGAAGAGTATTAGAATGCAATCATCTAATGGAAATGAGAATGAAGGAAAAAAATTTCTTCAATCTAATTGTTTCTCAGTACAAGAAAGCTTATATCCAAGAATGAGCTGAGTAACTAATTATTCCAGCTTAGCTAAACTAATGAACTAACTGTCAACATAAATAACTAGATCCCACTTTGCTCTTCTACATTTCAATATATTTGGTCCGGCTACACTCTCCCTCAAGATGTGCATATACATAAATTACATATGCTTATCTTCGCTCACAAGGTAGTTGAAGTATCTAGGATGCACGGACTTGGTGAAAATATATGTTATCTAATCTGTTGTTTTTACATGAATAGCTCCACTTCACCAACTTGAATCTTTTGTCTCACAAAATGACAATTCATCTCGATATGTTTAATTCTCTTATGAAAAATAGGATTCTTCGTAATGTGGATTGTTGAGATATTGTCACAGTAAAGCAATTATGGCAACTTGCAAGGGACTTTGAAATCTCTAAGCAAATAGCCTAACCAGATTAACTCACAAGTGATAGTAGCCATTGATATGTACTTAGTTTTTGAAGAACTCCTCGCCACTGTATTTTGTTGCTTGGATTTAAAGCTCACTAATGAATACCCAAGAAAAACACAATACCCTGTTAATGACTTTTTAGTCTCTTTACATGATCCTCAATTACTATTAGAGTAAGCCTTTAATTGCAGATCACCATTGCTTGAGAAGAAAATATCTTGCCCTAGTGCACTCTTCAAATACCTCAATACCTTTAGTGCCACATCAAAATGAACATCAACAGGTTTGTCCATGAATTTGGACAAAATATGCACTGCATATACACTATCTGGTCTAGACAAAGTCAAATACATTAACTTGCCCACTAACTTTCTAAACTTATAAGGCTTTTTAAGCAAACCATCTGATGAATGAGTCAACTGATGCATAACATTAATTGGCTGCTAATACCCTATATTCTTCCAACGGCTCTAAGGTGTATTTTTGTTGACTCAAAGTTATCTCTTTCATGGATCTTACAACTTCTAAACCAAGAAAATATTTCAATTGTCCTAAGTCTCTCAATTTGAAATTATTCTTTAGTAATTCCTTGACCTATTGAAGTTGTTACTCACTACTACTAGCAGTGGCAATATCATTAACATACATAAACAATGCCACAAAACCAATTTTATCCTTCTTTATAAACAAAGAATAATCAACTTTGGATTGTGTAAAACCATTACTGATCAAGCAGTGTGAAAATTTCAAATTCCATTGTCTTGATGTTTGTTTTAACCTATAAAGGGACTTATGTAACTTGCATACTAGTGTGCTATCTATTTCATGAAGAGTCTCCCCCTGAAACTAATAACCCTATGGCAGCTCCATATAACCTTCTTCAAACAAGTCAACATTCAAAAATGCATTAATAATATCATAGTAGCTACAATAAGAACAACTCTAACAGTTTTATGTTTTACTACAGGGTTGAATGTCTCCTCATAATCAAATCCATATTGTTGAATAAATCCTTTGGCTACTAATTTAGCCTTATATTTTTCAATTGTTCCATCAGAGTTATACTTTGTTTTAAAAACCCATTTGCATCCTATTGGCTTCTTGTAAGCAGGTAATGGCATAACAGAACAAGTGTCATTTGCTGCAAGTGCTTCTAGTTCATCCTTTATAGCAACAATCCAATGTGTATGTTGAATAGCTTATGCATATATGGTAGGGTCAGTGGTAGTGGAAATGACATAAGAAAAACTTTTAAAATGAGGAGATAATTGAGAGTAAGATAAGAATTGAGAAATAGGGTATGAAACTGTAGAATTGGTGGAAGGGAGGTTATTATGATAATCTTGAAGATAACTAGGAGTTCTAATAGGTCTAACGCTTCTTTTAGGTATCAAAGACTGTGAAGGTAGCTCATGTAAAGGTAATTCATGCATTGACGCAGAATTATTAGTAGATGAATGATTATCAAAATTGACAGTAGGTGAGGAAGATGATACATGAGATTGTGAAGTGACTTGATGATCATGTTGTGTAACATGTAAAGGTGAATGTGATGGAAAAGTTGAAGAAAAAAATGAAATATCATAAGAAGGATAAGCAGGAAGGACAAATTCTGAATAATGAGGAAGAGAAGAAGAATTATGATGTGATTGAAAAGGGAAAATACTTTCATGAAATTAAACATCTCTAGAAACAAATGTAGCTTGTGAATTTAGGTCATACAATTTATATCTCCTAATTCTAATAGGATAGCCAAGAAAAACATATTTCTTGGCTCTAACATCAAATTTTGTTTTATGAGATTGCAAATTAACAACAAAGCATAAATATCCAAAGGATCTCAAGAAATCATAAGCAAAGTGTTTTGTTATATAACAACTCAAAAAGAGATTTATGCTGAAGTTGAATGGAAGGAGTTCTATTGATTCAGAAAACAACTGTTAGAATGGCATCATCCCAAAATTTTAGAGGAAGATTACCATGAAACAACAATGTTCTTGCTACATTTAAAATATATTAGTGTTTTCTCTCAGCAGTACCATTCTGCTGAGGAGTGTAGGCACAGGTTATTTGATAGAGGATACTAAGTGATTGATAGAAAATATGAGTTGAAACTCAACTCCCTGATAAGTTCTAATGACTTTAACATACTTTTAAAACTGAGTTTGAACTAAATGACAAAAATATTTAACCCAATAATATTTCTCAGATTTGCGTTTCATAAGAAACACCCAAGTACCCTTAGAACATTCATTTACAATAGTAAGAAAGTAATTATTTTTATTAAGATAAGTTTGAGATTATAGTCCCTAAACATCCATACGTATAAGATCAAACACACTAGTTGTTATATCAGTAAAGATAGGAAAAGGTAATCTTTTAAGCTTTGCCCTAGGACAAGTTACACAAGGATCATTATTGGACCTATTTACAAGTGACAAAATATGATATAAAAAAGGAAATTTAAGAAGATCAATATGCCTTAATCAATGATGCCATACTTCATACATTGACATGAGAAAAATTGACTAAAAAGGAAGGAGGAGTAGTAGAGTCTAAAGAAGCTTGAAGAAAATACAAGCCTAAATGTGCCTTAGCAATTCCAATCGTTGTCTAAGAAGTAAGGGCCTAAATGAAACAATATTGTTGAAGAAAATAAAGCAAGTTGCTTTATCAAATGTTAGTTAATTGATTAAAACTAGATTGAAAGTGAAAGTAACTAATTAAAGTACATTATGAAGAGTAATGAACTCATTAACAATAACAATCCCTATATGAGTAACTATAGTTTTCATTTTATTTGGAAAAGAAACAAAACAATTATGCACATGATGAAATAAAGAGAAAAAATGTAATAAACGTGTGATATGATTTGTTGCTTCTGTCAATAATCCATGATTGTGCATGGGTTGGTTTGCAACAAACTATTAAACAAGTCAACATTAGAAGCAGAAAAGACTAAAAAATAAATACTTGCAACATTGATATCATGTGACAATTTTGTAACATTGATTGATGCATTAGAAACATTGATAGGAGGCAATAGAGTTGACAACATTGACTGTTGCAGCATTGAGTTGATCTCCAATCAAACTTAGCAATTAAGTGACCTAGTCCTTAGTCAAATTTAGTTGTGGTATTGTTAATTGGGCACAAAATGAGGAGCTCCCAAGATGGAAGCATTAGTAGAAATGTTGTTAAGAACAAATGCATTATTAGCAGAGTTAGATTTTTCCTTGGTAAACTTGAATCTAGGTGTATAACCTATGTGTTTGAAACCAATCCCCTTCATATGTCTAGTTTTACCACAGTGAGTACAAAAGAGATCATTTTTATTTTTCTTTACTGCCAAAGCAGTTGACTCATTGAAACTTTAATACTATAATAATAGAGACCTTTGATTCTCCTCTGTAATCACCATATTATAGACCTGATCTAAAGTAGAAAAAGGTTTCATAAGAATAATTTAAGATCTTATAGTTTAAAAACTCTTATTTAATCCATTGAGAAATTTAAAGACATATTCCTTTTGTTGAAAATCAATAAGAGTTTGGAAGCATGTTTTGTTGCAATTACCATATGAACAGTGAGGAAGAGGCCTCAAGCTCCTTAGCCCTTCCCAAATTCAATTAAGCTTAATGAAGTAGGCATCAACAGATTTGGTACCCTAAGTAAGTGAGTAGAGAAGATGTTGTAAATGACATATTCTAGAATCATCCAACTGTGAGAACCTCTGGTTCACTTTCTCCCAAATTTGGAAAACATCTTCCATATAGAATACAATAGAAGTAATTGGTGTCGAGATCAATTTAAGTAACCAAGCAACCACTAGATTGTTGTACCTAATCTAAGGCAAATACAATGAATCCTCTGGCTGAGACTTTGTAATAGTCCCATTAATAAATCCTAACTTATTGTGAATAAAGATTGCAAGTAGAAATAATCTTCTCCAAGAAGCAAATTCATTAGAGTTAACTCCAGTGTTACCACAATAGAACTATGTTTATCGACATGGTGAATGAAGTAGGGAGATGTAAGATCTTCAGAGATGTTTTGTAAAGTGTGAGAGGTGTTAGATGAAGTATGAGATTCAATTGGATCTGCCATTGATAAAGCAAAGACAATTACAATGAAGAATAAGGAACGAGAAGATTACTATATAAAGAAAAAAAATCTTATTCAATCTAATAGTTTCTTAGTACAAGAAAGCTTATATATAAAAATGAGCTTAGTAACTAATTATTCCAACTCAACTAAGCTAATGAACTAACTACCAACATAAATAACTGAATCTCCTACTACTTAGTTGGACACTCTACTCCTCTATATTTCAGTGTATTTATTTTAGCTACACTCTCTCTTTTAAAAAGAGAAAGAATCCCTAAGATTGTCACTGCATTGATACCATTTTGTTATGAACTTCACTCACAATAAACCAATGGACAACTATAATAAACAAATGGGGTATCTAATTCAAAAATTAAGCAAGAACATAAAAGGTAAGAAAGGAATATATATATATATATATATATGAAAGAAAAGGAAAACAAAAAATAAAATAAAAAGAAGAGAAGGATTTAGTTAAAAGAAAAATAGGAAGAGAGAGAATTCAAAGAGAAGATTGATTTGTATTTTGTTATTCATGATTTTATTATTTGTTTAGTTTTGCTTTATATATGGACAATAGATTAACAGTGTTACAACTTCTCTTGGCAAATTCTAACAATTAACTAACAAAATGAGCCGTTATTTTACTGTAAATACTACAAAGAGACCTGCATTTCCAACAAATCTTAATAGAGGAACTTCTATCTCTACCCTAGTGACAAAATTCAATGTCTACCATTCTACAATTCAAATTATAGTATCGATGTAATACTGCAAGAAAACAAATATATATATATATATATAATATAGATCCCAGAAAACAATTGCCAAGTAATTGGATATCACATATTGATTGCAAATACTCAATGAAATGCTCAAAAAGCTCTATAAGCAAATAAATTTTGTAAAAGAAAAGGATAAAAATTTTGAGAAAGTAGAGATCCCAAAAGAGTTTCATATGCATTATGACTTCTTAGAATAACAATTTGCTTGCAAATATAGAAAAAAGGACATTTTCTAACTATGAATTCATGATTCTCAAATTTTGAAATTCATACACTTTGCTTTTATACACAATAATGTCAGTAATTTTAAGGAAAATCCTTTTTTCTTTAATTGAAGAAGATAAATTTGATGTTTTACAATTAATGATATCAATTTATAAGTAGCAAATATTAAAATAGTTGCTACATGTTTATATTTAATGAGTCATGAATGATAATGTTATACAAAATAACAAACTAGATAATTTGTCATTTTGTCATTTTATAGATTATACATACAAGTCATTGCATTAACTAAATAATTTTAGTCTCAGAAACAAAAAGCGTCAAAATGAATTTCACTATCAAAAGATGTTATATAAACTTCCAAACAAACAAATGTGAAGTAAACCAACCAAATGTGTGTGTGTGTGCACGTTAAAAAAATAAGCCATGAATAAATTGAAAATTTTGAAATTATAATGTAAAAAAAAAAAATCACTTCAAAACTTCTTACTTTCAATTTCTGGATAAATAAATTGTAATACTCTAAAATTTATAAATTTTATTTTTCTTCTAGCCATAAATGTTTGAGTTACTGAAATACATATATATATATATATATATATATATATATATTTGTGATATTATTTAATTCGAGATTTAATTTGAATACTTAAATAATATAAGAGTACTTCTCATTAAGAAAAAAAATGGTTTGGATATATGTATATAAAATATTATGGTTAATTTAATTTTAAGAAGGGTAAAATATTTTAAAGTAGATTTTAAATTTATTTAAGTACATGTGGCTATAAATTTTAATAATTTAATGGATATGTTAATATTTTAAAGAGAAATTATTTTATATTAATGAGATTATTAATTTAATTAAGATTGTGTTATTCATTATAAATTAAGTTTTATGAGCTATATTTGATAAATATTACATTTTTAAGAATTTAAGTTTAATGAGTTTATAGTGATATTTAATAATTTAAGATGAGTTTTATATAAAGAAAATATATTTAAGAATTTAAGAAATTAAAGATATGACATTAATTTATTTAAGTATGAAGTTTATTTGGTTTAAGGAATTTATAAAAATGATGTTAAGGATAATAATTATTTAAGTTAATTCAATTTAGAGAAATATTGTTATTAAATTAATATGATTTATGTTAATGTAACTAATTATGAAAATTATTTATGTGGGAAGTTTTTTATTAATTTTGAGAGATTAAATTAATTAATGAGAAATCTTTTATGTTATGAAAATAGTTGATTATGAATAATTTATTATTTAATTTAAGTAAAGTTAATACTAATTTACTTAAGTGAAATATTATATCTCTATTTAAGAGAATTAATTTAATTTCAGTTAATTTATATATTTATAGAATTAATTCAATTCTAAATGAAGAATTTAATTTTATAAAATTTAAATATTTTGCATAGTATAGATTTTATGAGAATTTTGATTATTGAATTATTATTAGTAGTATTATTATTATTTTAAAAAAATAAAAAAAACTAAATCGATTAACAAGTTGAAACAAAATTATTTTGACTTGTAAAAATAAGGGCACAGTAAAAAAAATAAAAAATAAAAAAGGGATGGGATCAGGTCCCTTCCCTTAGCGCACTGCACAATGCCAGCGAGAGAGAGGCTAAAATGCTCCAAAAAACGAAACGATGTCATTTTTGATGCGTGATAGTGCAGGCGGTCACCTCTCCTTCGAACTGCCAAAATGAAGTTGTTATGAACGATTTTGGGCCAAAACAAGATAGAATTTCAAATAGTAATATCTCTCTAATGGTAGCTCCATTTTAGGTGACATCAAGTTTTCGTAGAGAGCTCTATTCACAAATTTTCTATTGATATTTGATTTTCCTCAAAATGAGATCAGATAGTGGCAGAATAGTCAATCAAAGTTTCGACAAATCTCTGTTTTTGATTAATTTCAAGTAAATGATAGTTCGTATGATGACGTTGTTAGTTCCTACAGATTTTCGGTAAAAAGATCTATAAGATGACTTTGGTCATTTTTTTAACAGCCACCAGCAATAAACTCTGGTCACACTGCATAATAGTCAGGCAACAACCCAATAGATCCAAATAAAAATTTAATTTAGAAAATCATATTAATCGCTTTGGTTACGATGGTTTAAGTTTTGTGAATTTAAAAGTTCAACCAAGATTTTATGAATTTTATTATTTTTTAATAAATATAAATTAGATCCTGAAATATAAAATTGATGTTTATGTGAGATTAATTTTTGAAAAATGGGTTAAATGAATACAAAATAATATTTGGAAAATTAATTGATAGATAATTGAGGCTAATTATATATAAATTAAGGTTAATTATATTTTTGGACTAAATTAAAAGATATGAAAAGTTTAAGCACATTATGAAAATAAGAATTTAATTTAATTAAGACAAAATTATTAATGGTTATGAATATGATTTAAAAGATTATTATCATATGAAGGTAATGATGCTAATTGAAGATTTTGGATATTTAAATTATGGATCATTAAGGCTAAGATTATACTAAATAGTTGAAAGTTCAAGATGAGCATTGTATTATTTTGTTTAATTGCTAGAATTGAACTGGTTTTATAAGTGGAATTAGTTTATATTTTATTTGGTAAAATTAACCAATTTAGATAAAGAGAAAAATTAATAAAAATAAGATTAAAAATTGATAAGAATTATAAGTAGGTAGATAGAAATGATTTCTAAATTATGTTTATATATATGATTATAGGGTGAATGATTAAAAAATTTGTTTAGAATGTAATCAGCTATTGGAGTGGATGATAGTTTATTGTAGCTTGTATTCCACTAAGTGAGTAAACTTTTAACAAGGTATTTTATTTTAAATTAATTATGCATGTGAAGTTTGGACATATTTTGATTTAAAGATTACTTTCTAGAATCATTTTATGAAATTATTATTTTAATATTGAATCCGAGTTAGTGAAAAAAATATAGTTTAAACAAATTTTGGATTAAATGGTCCTTTTCTAGAATTATTTTATGAAAGATTATTTAGATACTGAATTTTAGTGAAAGGATATATTTGTAGCATTATAAATTTTGAATTCATTATATTGATGTATGATTTTGTAGTATATTTTCTTTTAGAATAATTGTTGTAATAAGGAGATTAAAAATGAAATTATTTTCTATTCAAATTGAAATATAAATGAATGTCCTGAAATTATTAAATACAGGTGTATCTTTGAAATTATTAAATACAAGTGTATCTTATTATAATTTTGAGTTAGAAAGTTATTTTGAATTATTTTTTATTGAAATTGGAAAAGATTAAGATATTTTTAGATTTTATTATATAAAAAATAATTTAAATACATTTATAATAAAAACCTATCAAATCAATACCATAATGATTGTTAATAATTATGCTTATGATTATTGTTGTCTTTGGTGATATTGCGTGATATAAATATAGTTTTTAAGATGTATATTAGGTGGTTGTCCTTTACAGTTAACTCTGTATGTATGTATGACCAGTTTATATTTGCTCTTGGGCTGCAAGTATCATTATTACCCCAAAATGCTAGCTTTTGCTCACATGCTACTAGTTTATTTTATTATGTTTAAGATCTCCACTTTGATCAATAGAATTTATACAGGATTACCTGTTAGAATCATTATTTGCAATATTTTGAATTTACAATTAATTACTAATTTAATTATTATGTTTTGAATGTAGAACATATATATATTTTAAAAATTACATAGTTTTTTAAAATTGAAATTTGTAAAGCGAGAGATTTGACTTATATAAATATATAGTATGATTTCACCTTGATTTTGGAAAGCATTTTAAAAATTATATTTATTGTGCAGTGTTTTAAAATTCATACACAATACTGCCTATAATTTTATGAAAAATCTCTTTTCTTTAATTGAAGCAGATAAATTTAGTATTTCATAATTAGTGACATTTATTTATAAAGAGCAAATATCAATATAGTTGCTATATGTTTATATTTAATGAGTCATTACTAATAAAGTTATACAAGATAATAAATTATATAACTTGTCATTTTGTCTACTATACAGACAAATCAAACTTATATTAACTAAATAATTTTAGTCTCAGAAAACATCAAAATGAATTTCACTATCAAAATATGTTATATAAACTTCCAAACAAACAATTGTGAAGCAAATCAGCCAAATGTGTGTGCGCTAAAGAAAATAAGCCAGGAGCAAATTGAGAAATTTAAAATTATAACGTAAAGAAAAAGAAAGAGACTCACTTTGAAACTTTTTACCTTCAATTTCTTCGTAGACAAATGAAACAAAAATCATTTTTAGAACTTGCTAATTCTAAGAACAACCAAGATAGAATATCATGCATCTTCAAAATAATATGTTATCTTTCAAGAAAGAAGATCATTTCTTAGACAAAATATTAACAAATAGAAGAAATTCAAAACAAAGCGCAATGTTAATTAATGAACTACATAAAAACTAATGTCAATGAATAAAAGGGTACAAAAACATCATCTACTATGAAACATGATAGGCTTTTTCTGAATTTCCAATCAAAGCTTGATTTATTTAATCATATATATTGTGTTTCAATATTTAGTGTGAACGTGTTAGTTCACAGAAAGAAAGACGACAAACTCTTTTGCTGCAAAATCAAAATCTTGTCAAAGTTTGGGCTATGCTAGTAATTGAAGACAAAAATGAAAATGATCACTCTAATGAGTAATAAAAAGGCAAGGGAAAAAATTGATCTATTTGAAACCAGGAAAACAAAGAATGAAAATAGATAAAATGAAAACATCAGTTGAAGAATGAACTAATGAACTAACCTTCAGGGAGGGAGTATGCACTTTTTTTTTTTTTTCTTTTTCTATTCTGCGTGTATTGAGGAGAAGCAAAAGAAACGATAACAATTGTTTCACACTGTGGACTCAATTTTATAACTGCAATGAAACAAACTCAGAATCCTTAAAAGTGATCCAAATGGAAAGATGGCAGACCAAAACAGGTCCACTTAAATGAGGACCAATGTAACAGTGACAAGTTAAATACTAAGGATTCCCTCAGCCATTTGACAAGAAAAAGAAGATTAGAATCTAATTAATACAAGCTCTTGATATTTACCTAAACTGGCATGCGGCAGTTTTGTGGCAGAGAGTTGGTGATTCTTGGTTGAGTTCTTTTGACACCTTGCTTGCTAATTTCCATATAAGAATCAACATGTAGCTAACCTTGTTAACTTCTATCCTTTCCTTTCACCATTTTTATGTTTGTCTTAATTAAATCGAACTTTTGAGGTTTCAGAGTTCAGAAACAGTACGTTGGCATTCGGGATTAACGACAAGAACTCAAAAATGAAAGATACAAAGTGAAAACAAATCTGCTATTTGTTTAGAAGTAAAAGGATTGAGGATTGAAGTTCAAGTGTTCACTGTTGGATTTGCCCAAAGTGTAGTAATTAACAGCAATAAATATTCCGAATCTATAAATTTTGGTTTGGAGATTTCCACAAGAATCTGACTTATCATTTCTATTTGCGTTTCCTTTTCTACTCTGGAGCGGCCGTTTTTCTGCTTTGGAGTTTGTTTCCTTTCGGAGATTTAAAATACAGAGTATTTGCATAACTTTTCAGTTTATTATTTCCTTTGGAGATTTGAAATACATAGCATTTGTATTTGTATAGCTTTTGAGTTTATTTCCTTTTAGAGATTTGAAATACAGAGTATTTGTATTGACAGTGAATAAATCATTAGTGCATTGACGAAAACCCTAATTAGTGGATAAATCCTGAGGAAGATATACATTCTAATCTTGCTCCTAAGAAAGCATGCAAGTTTTCCTTTCCCTATTATTTTCTCCTGTAGTGTTTTAGTGATTCGACTAATTATCACTTCTTGCAACTTTAAACAGGAAATTCCAAATTGATTCTCAACGCAAAATTTTCACACGTCATCAGCTTGTACTAAAAGGCTCTGAATTGATCCCTTATAAATGACATATTTCATAAAGGTGATTGGCTTCAACACTTCAACTTCAACAGACTTCTAACATTTTCTCTTCCAAAGAACCCATGGATGGCACCACGACAATAAATAGAATATGGAATAGATGCAACTTAAAACCATCAACTAATCAATAAGTATAATAATCAAGAAGAATATTATATATAGAGAGAATTTCACACATCTCATCGTGGTTGTGAACCGAACAGGTCTTTAGTTTCTTAACTGACCTCCAATCCTAAAAAAATAAAATAAAATATTCAGCCAAGCAATCCAATCTAATGCAAGAAGAAGTCTTCAAAATGGCAAAACAAAACTTGACATCTTACAGTATCAAAACCATGTAAGGCAGGAACTACACCTAGCATATACAAAGTTTTCAGGTTGAATAAAAGTTGAACCTGGTGTTTTCACATTTGTTTCCAGTCCATTTTTATCCCAGCCACCCTAATTATACATGCGTTCCTAGTAACTGTCATGAATGGATTCGGATACCAGGGATGTCTTTCAAACCCATTTTTAGTGCTGTTTTCCTGAACAGAGGAGGAGGCCTTTGCAAACCTATTGAATCTGAAAACCGATTGGCCAGCTCAGCAAGTGTGGTTTTATCCCTGCCAATTTCCCTGCTTGAGTTATAATAACGTAGCCATGCATGATACGCTGCTTCTTTGACACTGCTATCAATCTTTGACATTGTCTCCTCCACCTGAGAAAGTAAAGTCTCCAAAGGTCAAGCACAAGGATTTAGCAAAATTTTTACCCTACTATAAAGCAAACATGTTTTAGGCAGTCCCAATATCAAGATAGTAACATGTACATTCAACAGACCATATATATATATATAATATATATATATATATATATATGCTGCATCTGTCAGGGAGGGCCATAATGGCATCAGCAATACAGAATAAACACACAAGTTGTAGTTCAATCAGTGGCATGTGGCTTCCTGACCTTCTGCACATTACTTAAACATGTGACATAAAATTGGAATCCAATAATAAAATATATGCATAATTGCAATTAAATCAAGTTAGAAATGAACCTTAAGCTTAGCTTCTGGAGCTATATTGGGTAAAGGAAGTTTATCAAGAGGCAAGTCTTCCAACGCATCCAGTAAGAATTCTTCCCATGGCGCAAGTAATAAGATCCCTTCTCCATCTTTGTCTTCAAGTCCTGTTCTTCCATGGCGATGAATATATTGCTCGTCGTCAGTATACCAACCTGGATATAGTTAAGATAAGAAATCCAAAACGAGACATGTACAGTCAAACGTAGGAAAAACACAGCATTTTTTTACACAACAATTTTGTTCAGTTCAAACATCATATTGATGCAATAATCTTTCAGAAATGAAATGCTAAATTCACAGTAGCAATAGTAGCATGGAAGTTTCTACACTGATGCATATGCAGATCACAAACTTGAGATATTGAATTTCTCAATCTTGATCTATACCTGAATGACCAAAGTAACATCAGGATAATTCATTCCATAAGCTGAAACATCGACATGACAAGAATTGATCCTTTAGATTCCTTGAATTCATTAGAGACACGAGTCCTGTATAGCTGTGGCTTTCTAGAGTGCATCTCCCTAACATTCATTTTCATTTAATGGAGAAGCATATACAAGAGCGATGTTATCATCCCCGTTGTAAAGAAAACAATGACCTGAGAACAAGTTAAATGTCCAAGACTCAGACATACATTTCCAAAAATAAAAAATAGAAAAGAAATCCAAAATCTACAACATTAAACCTTGTAATCAGGTGTTTGTAGAATATGCTCCTTCAAGAGATGATGCACTACTTGAAAATGCATTTCATGTGGAACAACCAGAAAAAACTGCTTGATCTGTATGTAGAAAGTCAAAATCCACTTCAAAAAATCTAATATATAGTATCTGCTGTTGAAATACCCCCAACATCTGGCCATTACCAGCAACTATGATTTTTAGTGATTCCTGAAACTACTTGAGATCCACTTGAGAAATACTCAAGTTTGAGTTGATATTAATCGAGTCAAGCTTGAGCTACTCGAGTAATCGAACGAGCCAAATTCGAGTTTCAAAGCCTAATCAAACCTTAAATACATTTACGATTTTATCCTTTAAATACCAACATATTTAAAATATTACCCTAAGTATATAAACTAAATATCCTACTGCCCCTTTCATTTTTTAATTATATCTACGGCTTGAGCAGCCACAAGCTCTCATCCTTCCCTTCTCTTCCTCTTTGCCAATCTCGCCCACTAACCACTGTAATTCCCTCCCCTTCCTCACCATCCCAAATTGTTCCTTTGCTTGATGTTCATATTTATATGATGCTCGATCTCTTTCCCTGATGTTTTGGTCCCAATTGTTGTTTGTTATTGTTAGTGATATAATGTTCGTTTGTTATCATGGTGAAACAAGACTGCTGGAGGGCTTGGGGCCATCAAAATCTTGAGTTATCCTCAGATTCCTGTACCTTTCTCACCTCCTGCTGGGGATTTTACTGCACTAGCTGGAGACTGGTACAAGAGAAATCATTACGTAAACATATTCATTTAGTTATCACATCAATGTTTTAGTCTAAGCGTCTTCATCTTCATTTTTACCTCAAGATATCGCATTAATGTTTTCGTCTAAGCGTCTTCCATCTTCATTTTTACTTCAAGATCATTTTCTTTTTTTTTTTTTAATATGTTGATATTTTTGCTAGATTCTTCTGTTTGTAGCAATTGAGACATTGGATAATAGTCATGATCTTCCGTTCCGTGGGCTTTTCTCAATGGTCATGGATAGAATGATATACATCCACAGTTGATCCCAATTTCTATTAATAAAATTTTATGTCTTTTCCACTTGAACCACTCATAATTTTTATATTTCTTGCCGGCGTTGTCTTTTTTGCTGATTCTTGCACTGTAAATTCTGAATATTTTCTATCTTTAAGTAAAAACCTACCAATATGATCCTTCACTTGAAGAATGCGTTGTTATTTTCATTGATTAAATATAGAATGATGTTATTTAGGTTGATTAAATGTCAGAATGTCGATATAGTATGTTAATCTCAAATTTAAGTTTATTTGAAATGAGATTTTAATTTATAAAAACTTTCATATGAACAAACAAGTCTAATTGAGTTGAGCTCAAGCATGTTGAGTTTAAAGCTTGATCAGCTCAAATATTAAAGCTCAGTCGAGTTTTGAGCTTGAATTTTAGAGCCGAGCTCAAGCTTGATAATACTCTACTCAATAATACTTGATAATACTTGACTCTGCTAATTACAACCTATTTTATACCATACCTTAGCAGGAGTTTCGACACAATCTCGGCCCACTGCATCAATGACCGCATGATCTCTTTTCAATACAAGCTGAGATAACCGGCGAACCTGCATATGGATGATCGATCTAAATGTGTGTGACGTCATGAAGCATAAAAGAAACAACTTATTAAACCATCAACAACAAGATAAGAGAAACTCTAACCTCTTTTGGAATTGTTGCTGAAAACAGCAAGGATTGCCTCTGCCAGGGCAAACAGTCCACAATTTTTTCCACATCCTTAGGAAATCCAAGTTCTAGTAAATGGTCGACTTCATCAAGTATAAGCATCTTCAGGCCCATCAAATGCACAGATAAACCACATTTAATGTGATCCAGGAGTTGCAACAATCATCTAGAAAAAGTTCAAAGCAAGAAGAAGTTAATATCAGCATGGGTTATCAGTCAAATAAACAAAAATAATCACTTCAATATTATTTCCTCCATTGCTCATTCCTCTCCCCATTATCACATCCCATAAAATGAGTCAAGGTTTATCAAGTATAGCAAATAGACAAACCTGGCAAGGATCTGATTCTTGACGTTTCTGATCATCTTTAAAACGTGTACCTCGAACTAGTGTTTGCATTCCTATGCCATCATGGTACTTCAGCAAAGCATTTGCTTCTGCAGCTATTGACTCGCTAATCCTCTAGTGGGGCAGAGAATCAGAACATATATTGGAGACACCAGTGGATTGGCATTGCTACTTTTAGCTTTCAAAACTGCTTCAATTTCAGGAAGTTGCTTGTGTTTAACAACAGGACAGAAGGAAAGAACCTAAAATGCAACAAATTAATCACAAGAATGCCAAGGGAGTTGAAACATACCAAAAATGCTGCACTTTTTCCAGTGCCTGTTTTGTCTTTAACCATAGCATCCCTGCCTGCTCCAAAATAAAATCAGGAAAATAAACCATATGGTCATGAACAAGAGGAAAAAGTTTGTCTTCCTAAGCAATACAAGAGACTAACATAACATCCACAAGATTGTAATCAACAGGTCTGAGAACAAGCATTCAACAACCACATATGTCTATTTGTAAAGAATTTACGAACACCACAAACTATCATTTCTTGTTTCAATTATTTTGGATGCCTTTGCATATTTTAATTGTACTTTCAGGCATGAAATCTTGAAGATCATGACATGTAACAGAAAAAATATAACTACTGAGGAAAAAAGTACAAACTAAACCATTAAATAAAAATCATAGATTGTAAATGAAACATAAGCTACAACTAACATACCTTCAAGGCAAACAGACAAGTAGCCTCCTGCACCCTCATCATTCGAACATAGCCTGCCACTGTAAGTGCCTTCACAGTAAATGGAGATAAACCATATTCATCAAATCTGGAAAAACAAATGCAGCAAATCACCAATTAATAAATAAAATCACAAAAGTAATCACATTACACATGGTTGAGAAATCCAATTTGTTTCCTAGTCCTAATCGATCAAAAGCCACTCACAAAGCACCAAATTCTCTAACTACTGTCAAACCCTGATAAAATAACACATTTACTTAGCTAATCACTCACTTTTTCTCAATAAGAATCGATTCCTCTTACCCTGTCCCACACTCTCCCCTAGTTTCATCCAACTTCTTCTTCCCCGTCTCACGCCTAATCAACTCCACCTCCTTAGCAAAATCCACCTCCTCCTCAAGCTCCTTCAACGGCACTCTTTTTGTTATCTTACTATCATACTTCCCTAAAGCAGCTCTACTCCCTATCTCACTCACACTTCTCCCTCTCCATTCCCCCTCACCATCCCAATCAAATCCATAATCCTCTTCTTCCTCATCCTCATCATCACTCGAAGAACTCTGGTTCCTCCTAAATCTCCTCACTTTCTTAAATAACAAGCACCTTCCATTTCTTGAATTACTAGTACGCAATTTACCTTTACTTTGCTTTCTAGCCAAATTAGCCGTGAACTTCTTAACTTTGTCAATTGTAGACCCAAAATCTTTACCTTTATACACCGAATAGCCCCTACTTTTACTGCAATTATAATAATCACTGCTAAATTTTTTGTGATTTTGCGATACATTATTCCTCTCCGATACCAATCTCCTCAGGTCAATCGGCGAATTGATCGACCTTGACCTTCGATTTGGCCCAATCGATCCAGTCCCTTCATTTGATTTCAACGGCCCGTCGTTCTCGTTCCACAGGTCTTCAGCTCCTTCCTTCATGAACCGATCAACGAGAGCTTTAATGTGGCTCTGGGGGCTCATGGGGCTGTAATCTTTAGAGTTAGGATCGGGGTTTGAATTTCCGGCGAGTTTGACTCGGATTTGAGAGCGTATTCGGGCTTGGCAGAGGTGTTTCTCTTGGTCAATAAGTCGCCTTTCTTTCTCTTTGGCTCTTTTCTCGTGAAGACGTTTCCATTGCCACTTGTTTAGGCCGCCCGGGAAGGTGCGTGGGCCGCCGGCCATGAACCGGGTGAAAATTCTGGTCCAGAGTTGGTCCGATACAGATTTGGAGCGGTAGATGATTGTTGAGTACATAGCAGAGGGCTGAGGAAAAACAAGGTTTAAGGTTTTTTTTTTTTTTTTTTTTTTTTGAGAAGGGAAAAATTTAGGGTTTAAGGACTGAGGAATCACAAACATTAGGGTTTAAGGCTTATGTTTGTAAGATTCAGTGCACCGACTTTTTTGTTGGAAGTGTTTGGGTGCTTGCATTTTTTATTTTATTATATAAAACTTATTCAATGATTTATAAAAAAATAAAAATATGAAAAATTAATTTAATATAATTACTGTTATTATCATACTTATATTTTAATCTATTAAAATGTTTTGAAAAAATATAAAAATAAACTAAAATAATGTAAAATTAAATAAAAAAATATAAAAAATCAACATGCAATAAATAAATTCTGTAAGATTCAAATGAAATGAAACTTCATAAAACGGTAAACAAAACTTAAATAAATTAAAAATTTTTGTCCTCTGAATTAGTTTCTTCAAAATTTTAGTATTAGGCTATCAAAATCCAATAGTTTATAGGATTAGTATTTAGGCTATCAAAACTCATATTAGTACCATGTTCACTCATTTTATAAACCGTTTGATTAGTAGCTTTGATAATTTCATAATTTTTATGAAATTTTTCTAGACTATAGGGAATTTAAATGACAAATTATAAAATTTGAATAAGAGAAATTATTTAAAATCAAACATTTCGAATCTTAATTTAAAGCCAAAATTTCCTAAATTTGATTTTGATCTATTTTTGAATTAAATTATTATATATTGTATTTATTATGTCCCTTGTTTAAGCCAAATAATATTCCCTTTACTCGATTAGTAAAATCTAAAATACTCGAAGGGTGAAGCTGTTAAATAATAGAAGCCCGTAATTTCTAATATGCCCTCCCAGTAATTGTTGTAATTACAAATTTCCCGTGATTTCTAATATGCCCTCCAAGAAATTGTTGTAATTACAAATTTCTCAGTATGGGGAAGTTTGCAAACATGAAGGTCTTGCTGTCCGGATTACTTGTTAGGATTTGGATAATTTAGGTTGTTCACACAGTGAAGCATATCCTATGGGCCTAGCACTTTGAGATCCTACTCAATAATTGAGGATTTGAAAAGGAAAATGGACATGATTATCTTAAACTAACAACAAATATATTTCAGCCAAATATTATTTTCAAAAAAATACTTTCTAACTGATAATTTCAAATTTATTTTCTTTTTTCATTTCTTTAATCAAATCTAATCAATATAAATTTGAACAAAATAGCAAAAATATTTTTTTCCGTTAAACATTTGAATTCACTAGATCAAATAACAAAACTTTGTAAAACAAAAGAAAATGAATATGTGATTTTCATTTTTGAATCTTGCTCATCAGTACCTTTTGTCTTTTTCTTCTCACATACAATATCATCAAAATAAAAATATCAAGAAATATCATCGAAACGAAAATATCAAAGCAAACTCACTTTTTTTTTATGCAATTGTAGATTTGCAAATCTAGTTTAGAGAGAAAAAGCTCATCATTATATATGTTTCTCTCTCTAAAATAGATTTAATATGATTTTTAATATTTATTTTATTATTTAAAATAAAAAAACATGAGTTTTTATATATTATGAATAAAAATAGTTAAAAATGAACATATTTTGGCTTAAAATCAATCACAAAAGAGAGAAAATCGAGTTGCAATAAGCTAAAGACGATATTTACATTTAGTTATTCTTAAATAATAAAATGTTTATAAATAGTTTATTATTGGTTTATTTTTTATTTATCACTGGTAATTCTTCTTGTACCGCAAAATATTTACAAATTGTTTATTACTAATTTATTTTTAGTTTATCACTGATTTACAAATATTTTTTTATAACAATAGCAAATAACATATATTTGTATGTAGTAAAATATTTATTTTATTTTATTTATTTTTATTTTAGGTTTACTAGTTCAAAATTTTTAATAATTAATTATAGAAAATATTTTTCAGAAAAAAATTTATTTTAAGTTTATTTTATATTTATTTTTTATTTATATAATAATCGATAAAAAAAAGAGAGAAGATTAATAATTAGAACAGATATCATTTTTAACCTCTAATAAACACGATTTTCTTTCTTTTCATAATTGATTTTTAGCACAAAAATTATTTTAGGTTTACAAGTTTAAAATTTTTAAAAATTAATTATATAACACAGTTTCCAGAAAAAATGTTTATTTTAGATTTATTTTGTATTTGTTTTTGGTTTATGCAACAATCGATAAACAAAAAAAAAGAAGAATAACAATTAGAACGTATAAGTCATCTTTAACCTCTAACAAACATGATTTTCTCTCTTTTTATAACTAATTTTTAGTTCAAAAATATTCATTTATTAACTATTTTTCATGTAAAATATATAAAAAAAATCATGTTAACTTACGTACATTAATATATACAAAAAGGTCCAGTACAAATATCGTTATAAAGAGTTGGATTCACCTAATGAAATAAGAACAAAAAATATATCTATACAATGACTAACTAGAAAATTAAGGGTAATTTTCACTCGTTGTCCCTCAACAAATAACTCACTAACATAAGTGTCCTGAAACTTTGAAAATTCTTTTTAAAATCATTCGACTAGGAATAAATGGCCTAAAAAGTGACATGACTTTTGAACGTTTATTTTTTATCTTTAAATGACACATGGTCGTGATTTGACCTGACCTATATGTTTTCTTCTCTTTATAAGATTGTCCTTCACGCACCCTTCATCTTTCAAATAAGAAGATCACTCTTTTTCTTTCACTTTTTCTCTTTCATTCGTTCTTCACTTTGTATCTACAAATTTTCTTCACTCCACTCTCTAAAGTTAGCTTCATTCTCAAAACCAAAAACAAGAAATGGCATCTCCTAGTGCTCCTCCAAACGTTGCAATCAATAGTTCTAGTAGTGGTCTTAGACTGAATGGACCCAACGGCCCTCCTATTTACGATGTGGAGAAAAATCAGTGGTGAAGGCTTCATGGAGTGATGAAATCCTTGGAAGAAGGTTTTTGGGATTTGTGTATTATGGGGTAAGTGTGTATGGTGTTGATCTATAATTTTAGTAGTTGGATTTGCAGTAGTTCCTAATTTTGCTTTTCTTGAGTATGTGTGTTTGATATTTTTTGTTCACAAATAAAAAGAAGGCATTGTGACTTCTTTGAATTGGTGAATCCAAAGTTTATCCCATAAGCTAATCAAGTCATACTTTGGTTACTGAGAAAGATTAAAAGAATGAAGAATGAAAAAAATGATCTATAATTTTAGTAGTTGGATTTGCAATAGTTCCTAATTTTGTTTTTCTTGAGTATGTGTGTTTGATATTTTTTGTTCACAGATAAGAAGAAGGCATTGTGACTTCTTTGAATTGGTGGATCCGAAGTTTATTCCACAAGCTAATCAAGTCATACTTTGGTTACTGAGAAAGATTGAAAGAATGAAGAATAAAAAAAAAATTCAAGAAATAGAGAGAAAGGTTTTTGAGAACAAGAAAGAGATTGTGATGAGTTGGTGGATTTGGCTACTGCTATTTCCATTAGTGCTTTTGGTTGTTGTTGGTTGCAAGATCATATAAAATGAGAATGTTAGGGTACCTTGTGAAAGATTGAAATGATGATATGTAAAATTAGCTTCTATTAATGAAGTAATTTTTTTTTTTTGAAACCTTTTTGTTATGAAGTAATTGTTATAAAATCTCAATATGTGTATTGTGCATGATTATGTGTTAATTGTGTGATTTGTGGGATGAAATTTGATAAAAGGAATAAAAAAAAATAATGTCAAGGATCACAATAATAGAAGTTGAAAAAGAATAAAATATTAAGTGTTTCAATATCAAAAAGTTGAAAGGAACAAAATACTAAATCTCGCACAAAAAAAAAAAAAACACACTAACAAAACAAAATAATTTTTTCATGACAAAATACTAAATGTTTCACCTAAATTGAACAATCAAAATATAACATTTGCCCTAAAGACAGTTTAGCTTGGGACAATGATACATTCAAGATAATGTTGTAAAAAATACTAACAAATCCTTTGAGTTGCCTTAAGGACAATGTTCTGCAATCCAACATATACATATAATTGCCATAGGACAATATTCCTATAAACATTAAGGCAAAAAAAAAAAAAAAACATGAAAACCCAACCAAATTAGTCTCTATATCTGCTTCTGACAACTCTTGCTTTTTTGGTTGGTCTTCTAAAAGTTATAGTAGAGCTTTTGGCACCCCTACTATATGAAATGGATGGTTCAGAAAAGTTAGTCAATGTTGATGCTCGGATGGCTTGGGTTAGCATTGTTTGACTTGCTTGGCTTGTTGGTCTTGCTTGGTTTGCTTGGCTTGGCCCTACATTGATTAACTGACTAGTACCTTGCAATATTTTGAATATCATAAATATATATATGCAATGCATGTTAAATAAAATATGGAAAACATATAAAACACTTACATCCATCATCTATCTAACAGTTATGGGAGGACTTTGTTAGGTTGATGAAGTATGCATATTCTTTTTGCCCTGAACCAAAACAAAACAAAGCTTATTAAAAAAACAAGTATAGGCAAAGTCATAATAAAGTTTATAACAATTACCTTTGCTCTTTGTCCATGACTTGAAGCATTATGCCCACTTTGCTTGCATATGGAGCAAGTCATTTTCTTCCCCTTTTAAGATAGCTTGTCGTTAGCTTCTACTGTTGCCCTTTCAAGTTTTTTAGCCTTATTAGTTTGTTTCCTACTCCCTTGAACTTTCACTGGTGTAAGAAGGATAAACTTGATGCTCATATCAGCTGTTGGCCATAGTTCATGCCTATTGATTGAGTTGATTACATGACTATAAACCCTCAAGTATGTTGCACCATGGTACAAGTGAGAGACATAGGCTTCTGGTTCCTCATTGTTCCCCATAATGCAGGCCACTGCATGACCACATGATATTCTTATTAATTGTCACCTCCTACATGCACAACTTCTATTTTATAAGTCCACAACAAATTGGCCATCAATAGCCACCACTTGAATTTTAAGAGATCCATTACATACTGGCCTACTCAAGTATGCATAGTTCTTTATCTTGTCAATTTTTTTTTTGAATTTTGGGGCATATCAATCCTTGTTTTTTCTTTATGTATTGTATTCTATGAAACATCCTTTTCATCACCTTGGTTCTTACAATCTCAAACATGGTGACAATTTTCTTATTCCTAGCATCAAGGATATATTCATTGAAACATTCAACCATATTGTTTAAAATGATGTCACAAGATGCTACTAGAGAAAAATGTGTTTTACATCATTATCGGCATGGTCTTTCCCTATTATATCTTCAATTGCCTTCAATGTTTCATCAAGCTTGGCTTGGTAGCTAGCTCTGACACAGTTCCATAACATATCCTTAAGTTGTTTACCTTTGAAAGTTCCCTTAAAATTAATTATTGGACTAAGTAGTCAAACCTAGCTCAAACACTCTTTTGATCTTGATAACATAAGATGGAATAGTTCTAATGCCTTGTTTAAGTGTGGTGATTGCAAAAATTAAGCTAAAACATCATTAAAAGTTGAATAGACCACAAAATCAAAAATTGCTTATAAATCATGATCGTTACCCATAAAATCACAATTGCTACCAAGTGAAGTTTTTGACACAAACTGGATAGAAGCAATCGAGGTGAGCATAGTGTGCTTGATAACAATTACGATATTGAATCTAGTTTAGAGGGATTTCAGAGCTGCATCCAGCACAAGCCATGTGTCATAAAACTGTTACACATTCATATGTTGCGATTGCAACATGACCATAGCAATCGCAACAAGCCCACTCAAGAACTCCAAATTGCACAGAGCTAATCACAACTCGTAGTAGCGTCTAGATTGCCAACGTGATTCATATCATGGTCGCTACCATGAGATAACAATCGTGACTCTCAAAAACTAAAAGAGGACTCATATGGCTAGTCTTTTGAAGGACCAATGCTAAAACCACGTGTCACTAGCTGTTGGACACAATTGAACATCTCGACTGCGACTAGGTAAAATCCAAAGCAAAAGGTAGATAACGATTGCGACTCATTAGTAGCGGCCGTGATGATGCCCTGATAAGCATTAAATGTAAATTTGCCTAGCACACTTTAGAGATTTAGGCATAGTTTTGTCTCTAACATCTTTTTGGTAGGAAAACCCTATATTTACTTCACCAAATGGATATAAATGAAAGAGAATAACATTTACTCATGCAAAACTCTTGCAAATTCATTTCTCAACCTTTTCTCTCTCAATTACTCTTTGTTATTGAGTTGTAAGAAGTTTAATGTGAGCCAATAGAAAATTCATGTATAAGTTGAGTGTTAGTTTTGGGAAACTCTTTTAAGGTTGTGTGTGAGCCTTTGTAAAACACAAGTTGTAAAAGTTTGGTGTGATTTTATACAACACCATTTAATAGTAGTGGACCACCCTATTGAAAGAATTAGAGAATAGATATAAAGTTTATTAATATTAGAACCACTATAAATTGTTGTGTGTTATATTCTTCTTATACTTCTTCTAATACTTGCATAACTAACCTTCCCTCCAAAATTTAAAATTTTCAACAATTCAACCCCCACTTCTCAGTGCATAAGGATCAACATTAATGTATAAATACCTTATACATCTCCTATGTTTTGAGTGGGGAACAACATCTCAATTGCTCCTATAAGGCACTGCATAGTAAAACATTTATCACATATCAATGTAATTCACACATAACATCACACAACAAAAAGTATTAGATATATGTAATTCATATATTTTTTGTTTATCACTCATAAAGACCTAACTGTGGCCATTGTACATTTCCAAATCATCTATTAGTAAACTCAAGAACCATAACGAATTTTCCTTGTTCTCTTTCTTCACCACTGCATATGCAATTGGAAAAATGCAGTCATTGGGATCAATACCCATAGCACATAACAGTTGGTCTCCATAAGTGTCTTTCAACTAACATCCATCTATAAAGATGATTGGTTTGCAGCCTGCATTAAAAGCATACTTCAATAGCCCCAAGCATACATACATACCATTGAACTCATTACCATCACCTTGAAATTCAATTGTTGTACCGGGATTTGTTCTTTCTAATTCAAGCTTATACTCAACCAATCTGTTATATTGTTCTGCTTCATCCTTATTTATTTTCTTCAAAGCAACATCTCTAGCCCTCCATGGTGTACCTTAGCTCTCTACTAACCTTATCTATAATTCCATTGATACTCCAACCAAGTTTAGACCTAAAATCTTATAAGAATCTATTAGGCTATCAAAATCCAATAGTTTATAGGATTAGTATTTAGGCTATCAAAACTAATACCAGTACCATTTTACCTCATTTTATAAAACGTTTGATTTTTAATTTTGATAGTCTTTGTAATTTTTATAAAATTTATCAAGACAATAGTGATTTTAAATGACAAATTATAACATTGGAATATAGAGAAATTATTTTGAATCTTAATTTAAAACTAAATTTTCCTAAAATTTATTTTAATCTATTTCTCAATTAAATTATAATTATATTGTATTTATTATGTCCCTTATTAAGCCAAACAATATTTCTCTTTCCTCTATTAGTAAAATCTAAAATACTTAAGGGTGAAGCTATTAATTAATAGAAGCCTGTAATTCCTAATATGCCCTCCCAGCAATTGTTGCGATTACAAATTTTTGAGTATGGGGAAGTCTGCAACATGAAGGTCTTGCAGTCCAGATTGCTTGTTAGGATTTGGATAATTTAGGTTGTTCACATGGTGAAGTATATCCTGTGGGCCTAGCACATTGAGATCCTACTCAATGATTGAGGATTTCAAAATGTGAAATAGAAATAGCAAATTAACGGGAGCATTTTAGAAATTACAGACTTCTGATCTTAAATAAGCTATGGTAATAGCTTTACTAGAGGTGTCATATTTCGATTTAAAATTGTTTTAAATTAAAAATCAAATCGAATATATAAAAACCACTGATTTAAATTAATTAAAAAATTGATTAGTAATCAATTAACTAAAAAATATATTATATTTTTATTAGAAAAGAACATAATATATATATATATATATATATATATATATATATATATATATATATATATATATATATATATAAGATATAAATAATATATATTGAGTTGTCTCTATTAACCAGTAGTTTTTTAGTTTGAAAAACTCAACCAAAAAAAAATATAATACA